>CALSCP010001494.1:37184-57115 GCA_943704425.1 Ministeria vibrans ATCC 50519 | reverse complement strand
TTTCCTGCTTTGTACCCCCCCTCACGCCCCCCCCCCCTCCTGCTGCAACTTGAAACAACGTCGTATTTAAATTACATATTTATTATTCCATGGTGATTCCATGAATTTATTCATTTCGAAACGAATGAATCCTTTATTCGTTTCACTACAAAGTACAAATGTTTTTTGACGGTTCTCATCGAAAGGGACGCAACATCTCGCTCGGAGGTGCCCGTCGCCCCGCCACCATAGATACAGAGAAGTTACGACAGGAGCGTCTTGATCGTGAGCAGGAGCGCAGGCGTCTGCCGGCCGCCATTCGAATCCAGGTGAGACGATTGTCTTTTTTTTTCGCGAACTTTCTGACGGGTGTCCGCCGCCATGCCTCACAGCGATGCTACCGCAAGCGTGTCGTACTCCGAGACACAGTCAGCTGCCTCGTGCAGCAATGCGACGCGCTCCTGCAATGCGCTTCCGACGCACACGACGCGAGTTTGATTCGTGTCGCCCGACTTGTTCTCTTTCTCGCCAAACGCTTCCCAACGCTTGCCGCGCCCACCTCACCTCGTCTACACGCACTCGCCTTGCGTCTACTTCGCCGCCACTCCCAGAACGGTACGCAACCAAAGATGTCTTGTTTTGGTCGATCGAATGTCTAAACGACGCATATTAATATAATAATTATAGGGACCGACTCGCTTCAACATGCGACCGCCTGGCAGCCGCTCATTCAGACTCTTATCGATATGCTCATGGTTGGCGACTCCTCCGAGCTGACGCTGAATGAGACACCGTTGGCTTTGCAACTCGCCAATTTGTACACTGACCCGGCGAATGGCTGGGACAACATCTTCAAGGTGTCGCTGATGAAGTCGCTCGCATCGCGCGGCGTGCTTGTCTCCTGTGCTCGCGTCATTGTTGACGTCGAGCAACATTCTCCAGCGAGCCGGTCGTTTGCACGACAGCTACTCGATCGCTTTGTCCACAGTCTTGGTGGACTGGTTGACGTGCACAGCGCACAACACTACTTCTCCGAGCTTCTATTTGTGACTCCGTCCGTCGCCGAGTGTGTCGGTGGTGCAGACCGCTTCCATAGCCTCTACCCTCTTGAAGTGATCGCATCTCACCTGGAGACGCTTGCCAGCGCACCTCCAGATATCGTCTCGTCGCAGCGTTCCCAATACCTTCTGGCCAACTGTGTCGCCTCTGTGCAAAGGGCGTGTGCATCCCGCCCACCACAAGACGCAGTGCTGCTCAACAGCTGTTTTTGCAACATGGCTATCCTCATCGAGTCGCTTCCCATCTCTACCTTTGTTGCTGCGAGCGCCGAAGCAGGTGGCGAAGGTGATGGTGTTGACGAGGACGAAGACGACGAAGAAGACTATGCTGACGATGACGATGGTGGCAACTTCGCCGACGTGGACGGTCATGCGGCAATGATGATTAACACTCTCAACGACCCCATTGGCAACGAGAGCCCCTTTCATCGACAGTTGCGCGGACTCACGTATGATGCGGATACGCTTACGCCAAGCGCGTGTCGCGCTCTCCGACGCATTTCACGCGCCCCACCTCATGCCACCTTTGCATTGCCGCAGTGTCGTCAAGCGTATGCTTTGCTTTGGTCCGAATCGTGGCTGCACGTCGTGGTTGGCACCGGCATGTTGCGCACAAGTGTGGGCTTTGTTGCGTTGATTGCTTCCCTGGTGAACCTCGGTGGTCAGCCACGTCACCGTCTGCTCAGCGTTCTCTCTTTTCGCGACGGTCTCATCAACGAGCTTTTTCAAGCGCGCTGTGCGGCTGTGACTGCGACCGCTACCACCGCGGACAACACTCACATTTCGCGCGCATTTTCTACTGGTTCTGCTGCTGGTGCTACAGCTGGGGATCCCACATCTGCTCTTGGTCACATCATTTTGGCGTGTCTTCTGCACGCGTTGCCAGTCATCTCCGACGACGAGCTTGTCTCTCGCACCTTCCCAGACTCCTCTGTGCTTGTCGAAGTGACACGTTGGATTTTACGTAGTCTCACGAGCAGTCTGGCGAAAGGTGCACTTCCGTGTGACATGGACCTTACCGATGCACTGCGCGTGCTAGGTCAACTACGCGAGCGAGACGAGCGCATGCACTATTGCCCTGAGGGTTTCTGGACGGAGCGAGAGGACACGCGACAGTTTGACTACTCAATTATGCAACCGCCATCATCGGCGCGCCTCATCAAGGACTACCATCGCGCAACGCGTAGCGAAGACGACGGCGGCGTCTTCACCCCCGCCAAGGTGCTCGACTACCTGCAGGCGGACGTGGTGCTTTCTTCAAACCTCCAGCGACGTGTCTTCTCCGGCCTGCTTGCTCTTTTGCTGCACGTGCCCTTTGTGGTGCCGTTTTCAGAGCGTGTGCTTTTTCAGGACACGCTTTTCTTCTACTACAATAACCACTCGCGCGACCGACGCCGCTTTGTCTTCTGGGAGAACCACATTGAGCTGCATCGCACCTCGCTCTACGACGATGCCTTCAAGAACATCTACAGCGACCCCAAGATGCGTGTTGTGCCGGGTCCGTGGCGTATCAGCCTGGTGAACCAGCATGGCCTGCACGAGGCCGGCATCGACGGTGGCGGTCTCTTTAAGGAGACTGTCACGGAGCTGACGCGTGCCGCCTACGATCCCGAGCGAGGTCTCTTTTGCCCGACACGCGACGAAATGCTCTATCCCAATCCACACGCGCCCGAGCTTGTGGCTGACGCTCGAAAACACTTTGAGTTTCTCGGCATGCTTACGGCCAAGGCACTCAGCTGTGGCGTTCTTGTAGAGCTACCTTTGGCGCCCTTTTTCTTGCGACGTCTGCTGGGCCGACACAACTCGATTCACGATCTGCAATCGCTCGACGCCGAGCTGCACCGCAACTTGCTGCGTTTGCGTGACTACAACGACGGCGAACTTGAGGAGCTCGGTTTGACCATGTCACTGATTACGACAAATGCACTGGGGAGCGCCGTGGACACGGTGGACTTGGTTGTCGACGGGCGCAATGTGCCCGTGACACGTGTAAACCGCAGCCACTACATCAATGCGGTTGCGCACTACCATCTCAATGTCAAGATTGCGTCCATGTGTGATGCCTTTTTGCGCGGCATGGCCTATGCCATGCCGGTTGTCTCGCTGCGTCTCTTTGACGCCGAAGAGCTGCAGGTGCTCATCTCAGGCGCCAAAACAGGCATCGACTTGGCGGACCTGCGCCTGAATTGCCAGATGTTTTCTGCCGGTCAGGATGCGGAACTTCAGGCTGTGGTATGTTTACCATTTCTATCTTTCTTGTTTCCTTGTGCTCATGTGGTTTGTGTTGCAGATTGACCGATTCTGGCGCGCTCTCGAAGGATTCACCGATGAGGAACTTGGAAAGTTTCTAAAGTAAACACACAAAACCACAGAGTGCAAGATGCTAAATTATTATCGTGTATTTTATGTATATTTTCAGGTTTGTGACGGGCTGTTCGCGCCCGCCTCTGCTTGGCTTCAAGAGCCTATCGCCGCGTTTTGCCATTCATCTCTCAAGCAAAGTAATAATCATGAGTTTTTTTTTTGTTTTCAAGTCATCAATGGACTCATTTGTTGTGTGTCTCTTTGAAAAGGGTCGTCTTCCAAGCTCAGGCACGTGTATGAATCTGTTGAAGCTGCCACCGTACGAGACAGACGAAGAGATGCGCGAGAAACTGCTGTTTGTGATCAATGCGGGTGCAGGATTTGAGCTGAGCTAAAACAAACACTGTACATAATAATATTCGAGTTTTTTGGGGGGGTTTTTTTGTTGTATACAGTCTTGTACATCAGGCAATAAGTTGACCAGCGTGACGCGGGAAGGGAGTGGTCTCGCGTATGCTGCTGAAGCCCGTGTAGAACTGGACAAGACGATCGACGCCCAGGCCAAAGCCACCGTGCGGGGCACAGCCATAGCGACGCAGGTCGACATACCAGTCGAGGGCGGCCGGAGGGGGCGACGGCAGTCGTGCCATGAGCACGTCGAGCCGCTCTTCGCGCAGAGTACCGCCCGCCAGCTCGCCCACATAGGGCAGGAGAAGGTCGACGGCAGCCGATGTCGCGCCCGTTGCTGCGTTTGTGTCTGTGACGTTCTGGCGCGCGTAGAAAGGTTTGCACTCGGTCGGGTAGTCGTGGACAAAGACGGCCTGTCCGTCGCAGTGAACTTCGGCCAGGTAGCGCTCGTGTTCGCCCGACAGAGCCACGCCCCACGCAATGTTGCTGTACTCGGCGTTTGGTGTCGCAAACTTGCGTGTGAGAATGTCGATCGCGTCGGTATAGGAAAGACGCACATAGCTAGAGCGCACAAGGGGCTGAATGCGAGTGAAAGCGTTGTCCGAAATAGACTGAGGAATAGCGGCAAGATCGTCGGCGCATTTGTCGAGGACGTGCTGGGTGGTGTGACGAACGCATTGCTCGATGAGCTGGATGATGTCGTCGAGGGAGCGGGTGAAAGCAAGCTCCGCCTCGAGCATCTGGAACTCGGCCAGGTGACGGGTAGTGTTGGAACGCTCGGCGCGAAAGCACGGGCCCATGGCGTAGACGCGTGGGAAGGCGCTGGCGGCCGCTTCGAGATGGAGTTGGCGCGATACGCTTAGGTGCATTGGGGTTGCAAAGAAGTTATTTTGATGTTGAAGAGGGTCTGTGTTGGAGGCGGTGGCGTGGGCACGGGAGTGTGGGTCGAGGAGAGTGAATGTTTCGCCGCCACCTTCACAATCATTGGTGGTGAGTGTGGGTGCTTCGATGTTGACAAAGTCTAACTGTTGAAGCAACTCTTGAAGTCTAATAAGACGTAAAAAAAAAAAACAAGAGACGGAATGAGTAATTATTAGTGTTGATCGAAAGGAGAGAATTTGTTGACGGACGTATGTGAGACTGTGTTACGAATGCGGACGGTTGCGCGTGAAGCATTGGATCGCATTCGAAGATGAGGGATCTGGCGAAGAAACTCGTGCGAGTGGTTCTTCTTCTGCAGAGGGTAGGTGGTCTGATCGCAGGCGCCGACAATGTCGATTGCCTTTGCGTGTAACTCAAAGGAATGCTTGGTTGGCTTCTTGGATGCGGTGGGCGTCTACGGAGAGGGAAAAGGAGGGAGGAGAGGGGAGACAGGCAATGAGGAGAGCGAGAGAAAGAGAGAACGGGGGGGAGACCATGTCGCCCGTGATGCACACTGCGTCGCCGTTGTTGGGCAGGGCATCGAGGTTGTGCGTGACGACCACTGGGCAGGGGTCGACTGTGGATCCGTCGCTGACATCGATGAAGGCGACGGAGCGGTGCTTCCGGACGGAGCGCACCCAGCCGCGCACTGAAACGGATCGGGTGAGTGAAATGGGCGGAGTAGGGAGGCACCGAGCACACCTGTCGTCTGCGTCGATGGCGATGAAGCAATGACAGACGCACGACTCAGAACATCTTTTATAGTCGAGTTCATAACCGATAAGAATAAACAATATTACTGATTACTGAAAATTGAAAATTATCAAAGTGTACTAATCATCGTAAGTTTCAGGCACAGAAAAGGCCCAAAAAACAACTCGAGCAGTGCCACTTCCGACATTCTCCAGTTTGTACGACGCACCTAAAAAACAGAGTCACACCGGTGTGAGAGAGAAAGAGCAGGGAGAAGGAAAAGCAACGTGGTAGAAGGAGCGGAGGGAGAGAGGTGGAAGAAGACTGTGCGTGTGTAGGGGCGAGAGTGACTGGGATGGGTACCGTAAGGAATGTAGAAGGAAGCATTGGCAGCCAATTGCTGGCGAACAGTGACATCGGAAGAGTCGAGTTGGATCTCGAGCGACAAATAGCCATGGAGGACATAGCCTGTCTGTGAAACAACAAAAAAGGGGTCATTTGAACTCTTTTCTTTCACTCTCACCATCACTTTGCTTCTCTCTATCACTTTGTTTCTTTTTTCCTCCTCTCTCTAAATATATATATATGTGATACCATTCGCTTCTTGTTTAGTCTGAGGAAGGGGCGACCGGCGTGCGGGCTGAGCTCGAGGGTGGTTTGCTTAATGCCCTCGTTGGTCTCGAGGCCGACAAAGACACGTCCGGTCCCGCGCGACATCTTGTCAAGCAGCCGCCACTCCTCTTGGTGATGGGTGAGGGCGCCGGGACAGATGAGCTGGACCGGGACGTCATTCTGGTCAGTGACAAGAGAGCGCGCGCTGGCCTCGCGGAAGTGCTCGGGGGCATGGTGGGGGTGGGCGGGGAGGGCGGACGGCGGCTGGCGCGTGAGGACGTCATCGTAGACGGGCGCGCGGGAAGCCGGCGGGTAGTACGCTGCATGTGCATACGGGTGAGGCGCGTAGTATGGGGCGTAGGGGTGGACGGGAATGGCAGGCGGCGGTGGCGGCGGTGGGGCGTGGTGCGCAATGGGGCGCCGCACGCGCGGACGCACCGTCGTGGTCGCATTGTAGAAGGCTGGTTGAGCGGGCCCTGCGCTGTGGCGCGGGAGTGAGAAGAGTGCGTCATCGTGGACGCGGAATGACGAGCCGAGGTTCGAGCTGCTCGCCATTGTTCTGTCTGTCTTGCGTTTCTTTGCCGGTAACTGTGCGTCCTCTTCGGCGGGCACCTCCGAGTGCCACATGTCGACCACGCGCTGTCTGCGTCGCTTCTTTCGCTCGCGCTCTTCTCTCTTGTCCAGTTTCGCAGCAAGGTCTCTTGATGGTTTTGCAAACGGGTTGGTGTCGCTGTCGCGTTTGTCGTCGTCACCCGAGTCGTCCGAGTCTGTCAGCGCCAGAGGCCCACCCCGTCTCGCAGCCGCACCCGACGATGCCCTGTTCGCTTTAGTGTGTCTATCTTTGCCGCTTGACGCGTGTCTCTTCAAGCGCGCGGCGTCGTGCGCGTCGTCGTCGGCGTCGTCGTGCGCGTCGTCGCCAAACTCCAGCCGCGTCGCTGTCCCCTTGCTCTTCTTGCTGCTCTTGCCCGATCGCTTGTCGCTGAGCCTGGCTGTCCGGCTCACAGGACCGCTCGCGAGTCCCGACACGGGCATGAGGGGGCTGTCGACGGGTGGCGAGGCGGGCGCCTGCACGGGCGTTGGCGCTTGGTGAGACACTCGACGCGGACTCTTGCGCGTCACAAAGTACGATTCTACGTCGTCCATGCCCGTTGCATCCTACGCAATGCTGAGTTACTGCAATGCCAACGTACACCAAGTCCGTCAGAGGCATTCTCGCGCTCTTTCCGTTTTTTTTCGTTTTCAAAAAAAAAACGTTATGACTGTTATTTTTTTCAAAAAAAGGTCGCCCTTTTGCGAAAAGTCAACAGGAAGACTGTTGCGGGTGATTTCAGCGGCGCTTCGGAGCGGCATAGACAAGTAAATTGCATGTCTGATTGGGTGCGTCCGGAAGGAGAGAGATGGGAGGCCAGGAGAATGGAAGAACGAGAAACATCCTGACAAGCTGTCAAACCTTTGAGATGTTTTCAGGAACACGCACGCCTGTTTTTCGCCCCAGTTCGCCCGGCTTGTGGAAGGCAGTGCTTCGACGTCCACCTTTTCGAGCTGACATCGATGAATAAAATAGTCTTAAGAGTTAAGTCTTAAAAGTTAAAACTTACTAACTTAGCGAATAGAGTAATCACTTACGTATCGTGTCTTAAAATTTTTCATTGACTTGAGCGCTCTTTGTTTGAGAGTTGAGAGTTGGTTGTGTATTGTCACTATTGAGTATTGACCCTTGTGTCAGTTGTGTGTGCTCTGTCAATAATGCCATATGTGAGTCATTCATCAGAGTGATCATGACACTCACTCCCAAGGTTTCACGAGGTTCGGTCTTCTCTACATAGATCACCTTCAACAACAATACATCCCTCTTCTTGTGTTGTGCTCGATCTCATATATACATTGTATTGTACAGGAGCAGAGAGTCATGCATGAGCACTGTAGTCTCAGGACTTGACAGTCTGACTCGGACTGCATTAATCTAACCCTTCATTGAGCGGAGAACATTCTAAAGAGACATCAACAAAACACAATGAGTGGAACCGACACGAGAGGGGAACGAAGGAAGAAGCAAGAAGCCCAAGGGGGAGTATAGGACGGCAGACAGCAGACAGTGCGACTGAACAGCAAGCGACGAAGCGCACAGTGGCACAAACAGACTTGCTTCTTACAGGCCCAACTTTGCGAATGAGATCCGCCGTGATGGCCTGCGCCTTCTTCACAGTCGTCTCCTTGTGTAGCTCCGACGCGCACACGGTCGCCATGCGCTTCATAAACAGCACATACTCGAGATACATCTACAAAGCCGTTTCAAATGCACCTCGAGCTTTCTTGCCTCCCTACCAACACAGCCACTTCGCGTTCCAGCCGACGGCCCTTGCCCAGCTGTGCCTTGGACGCTCGCCTCACTGCCTTGAACGTCTTATTGCCACTCTGCATTGGGTGGTTGGACTTGGCGCCGAAAATTCGAAAACAAAAGTGTTATTTAGTTATTGTCTATTGACTTTCATTTTGACGTTTGGTGACTTTGGGCGCTGTCTAGCCTAACGGGAGTATGCTTGGCAACCGATCGGGTTATAAATCAAACTAAGGTTACTCAGTGCCAGAATAGCGCAAGGTAAAGGGCAAAGCTTAAGTGGGGGTTAAGAAGATCGTAAGTGAAGTAGGGAACGCCGAGTGAACTCAAAAATGTCTTTTTCTTCTTCAATTTATATTTTATTATCATCAACTCAAAATTAATTTGCTACTAGAACTGTCTCGAGTCTTGGTTTTTTAGCATGAGTTGGCACTTCCCGGTCTCCCGCTCGGCTCTGTGGGATCGTCTCGTCAAGGGCCAGCCGACGGTGGTGACTGCGCTCGAACATCGACCGCACTTGCAACTCGACGCCTCCCTTGTCGACACGCTGCGCGAACACCTCCAGACGACGCATGAAGACACCTTAATTCTCTCAGGTCGTATCGTCGACGACACGTCAGTGCCGCTGCGACTAGTTATCGACCAATTTGACTCGTCGGCGCGAATTTCAAAAAACGCAGAATCCGTTGAGCGCGTCTCACTCCGAGTGCGTCTCGAAAACTCAGCGTACGCCTCTGACGACGTTGTACTTGAACTTGGAAGTGTCTTACGGCGCCGCTTCGACCTCATCGAGCCCCTCGTCGCCACAAATTACCTGGCCCTCTCCATTCGCCTCGCTGACAACGCTCTCGACGCCCGTTGCGTCATGCCCGCCACAGGCTTTCGTCTTGCGCCTCTCAGCGCCCCCATGATTGTTCCTACTGCACTGGCTCGCTACCTTACACAGCCGTCGTCGTCGTCGTCGTCGCTGGCTCCGCTGCTGGCCGACGCTCCGCCTCAGACGGGCTTTCTCTCGATGGACCAGTCACACCATCTTTTGCTTGTGCTCGAGTCCGATCCGCTCGCCTACTCTCTGCCTCTTGTGGGCGTGTGGACCAAAGACACGTCCAACATCCATTCTCACCGTGTTTGGGCGGCGTGCGTTCGCTACCTCCATCACACAGCGCTCAAGCAACGCGTGACACACCAAGACGACGACGCCTTCCTTGTGCTCACCATTTCGCCTGACTGTCACCCTATTGCCTACGAGTGTCGTCCTATGGAGTACCGCTGTTCATCAAGCAGCTTTGATTCGCTCATTCTCTGTGGTACTGAGCCCGTTGTACTCGAGACATCACAGCCTTGCAAACTTGCCTTTGAGCCAGTGTCTGCCGCGCCGCCAAGTTCAGTGGCCGCTGCGATTCCTGCCCTCGTTGCCTCGACACAACCTGACTCGCCCGCTCGTCGTGCCTGTCCAGTGCCGTCGCCTTCCAGCACTGCCCCCTCCGGCCCCTCTGCTCTCGACGTGTCCCTTGCCGACCCCGATACCATCACCGTCGCACCCATGTCACCTGCCGCTCTTCACGCCCATCTCCGTGCCCACAGTCGTCTTCCTGTACCTGTTGTCTCTCCTCCGCCACCCACCAAGAGTCTTTTCCCCGCCGTGGCTGTCCCCTCCGAGAACACCAGCCGCAACAACGCCTTTCCACCCGCTTCTCCCAGCGCAGAGCACGACGACGTCGCTCCTCCCTCAACCGACTACCGCTCTCTTATTGCGCTGCAGCAACACCAAATTGCGTATTTGCAACAGCAGATGGAGCAGCTGCGAGTGCAGCTGGCACAGCAGGTCGTTGCTGGCGCGTCATCAGAACACTCCCACGAGACTGCCGTTGGCTCCAGTGCCAGTGCCTGTGACACAGAGGCGGATACGCCAGTAGACGACGATGCCTTCTTCGACAGGCTCATTGAGCGCTTCGGGGAGTGTACGTCTGACACGAATGACGAAGACGACCACGAAGACAATGACAACGTAGAAGTGGAACAGGAGGGCACAGTGCTTTGTGTGCCCTCCAGTGTCACGCCATCCGCCTCGCTGCCCTCCACTGTTGCACCATCTACACCACGGCCCTCCACTGTCCCAGCACCCGCCCCACCGCTCTCATTTGCATCAGTCAATTCCTCTGGTGTCTGTGCCGATGACAGTGTCCGACCCGCTATGTACTCGCCCGAGAAGTACATCAGCGGATGCAGCTCCATTACGGATGCCCTTCACACCCACTCCTTTTGTTCCTCTGTTTCGTCCTGTGGCTCTTCTTCAACAACGGTTGATGCCGCTGACTCGTCCCTCTCTGTGTGCCACACCGTCGCGTTTGACGACGATGACAATGAATCTGCTCTCGTAAGCCACACCCACCCACACACGCACACCCACCACAAGACTCATACTTCTCATTCTTAATACTTCAGGCTGATCAAATCTCTTTGCGCTACCTTGCTCCGTCCTCGACGGTGTCTGTGACTCCCTCCGCGTCCACATCCGACCTCTCTTTCGCTTCGTATTCCTACCTCTCTCGCCATGGTCTTGCACCCTCTTCTCTTTCGCCCATTCATGAGTCCCGCTCGACTGTATCATCTTTTTAATAATAAATTAATTTTCCGAGCTATATGAATAATAATAATAATAATAATAATAATAATAATAATATTTTTTACTATTAAAATTTTACTCTATTCATATACGAGTAATTATTAATAAATGGGCTGTGTATTATCATTATTATTACTATTAATTATAATTTTATTTTTATTTTTACAGTTTACTTCCACTAATCAACTGATAAGTGAGAAGACACATTCTTATTTCAGACTGACACTGTCTGACTCAAGAAAGTAATATTATTAATCACTCTAATGTGCGGTCGAACGGCATTCCAAATGCACCCGGTTCAAATCCCTGCGGCTGCAGGTGTCCCACCGCAACGTGCAAACCTAAACGGCTACAGACCTTCACACAATGTGCCGCCGGGACGAAATCAGCCGGTGTTGTTTCGAAAGGACGACGCGTCGAGTGCAGGCTCAGCCTCAGGGACTGATTGCCTGCCAACGGCCTCCGCCTGTGCGTCGGCGGCCTCCGGTGGAACTGTGCGTTCCCTCATGTGCATGAAGTGGGGCTTGATACCCCACTGGACGAAGGGCGCGGTGTCGTACCAGTCGCTCATGCGAACTTCAAACGCCCGTTCCGAAACAGTCCACGAACTCCCAAGTTTCCGCTCGCTCGTCCACAAAAGGCGATGTGTCGTGCTTGCTGAGGGGTACGACATGAATGTGAGGCTCGCCTTGCGTATTTACTGTCGCGTTAGGTTTTTTGAGTGGCTGCAAGAGGGCGGCCCTAAGGGCGGGAAAAAGCCGTTCTACATGACGCCCAAGGATCCAGCACGGTCCCTACTTATGTTTGCCGGTCTATACGACATCCACAAAGGCGACGATGGTATGCTTGTTGATGTGAGAGCTGGCCATCGAGCATCTTCCAACATAAATAATTGTACTTTGCAGGGGAACTCACTCACAGCTACACAATCCTCACGTGTCCCGTGTCCGGCGAACTGGCGTGGTTACACTCGCGTATGCCGTGCATACTCACCAGCGAAGCCGATGTTGACAGGTGGCTCTCGCGTGACCCTTACGATTCCGTACGCTCCCTACTTCAACCTGTCACTGGCGCACTAAAATGGTACAAACCAGTTTTATTGCAACAGCTGCCTCTCACTCTCTTTACCACTTTGTTTTTCTGTTCCCCTCTTCTCCCTCACTTTGTTTCTTTTACCCTTCTCTCTCGCTTTTTGTTTCTTCCTCCTCTTCTATCTGTATTTCTCTTCTGTACTATGTAGGACGGCAGTAAGTACGGTTGTCAACAGCGTGCAGAACGACTCCCCCGAGTGCATAGCCCCCTCCAAGGACGACTGCACCAAACGCCGCAAGATTAGCGCCTTCTTTGTCCGCACCTCTTCACCCACCTCATCCGTCACGCAGCAGCCCTCAGGCGAGCCACAGGACACGAAAGCGACCACTGGCCAAAAGAGAAAAATCAGAGACGAAGAAGAGCCCATTCTGATTGAATAGAATAAATTTAAATAAATTATTGTGTATGCTAATAATAATAATAATAATAATAATAATAATAATAATAATAATAATAATAATAATAACATTACTAATAATTGTTAATAATATTAATATTAATGGAAACAATCCGTTGATTATTAATAGTAAATTTATTATTATTATTATTATTATTTTATTAAATTGTGACAATTTAAAAGAGTCGACTACTTGTCAAAGGCAGCGAGGCGCTCTGAGATGCCGGTAGACGCCTTGCGGGCGGCAGGCGCCTTGGCGGAGACAGTAACCGGTGCAGTAGGAGCACCAAAAGGTTTCTTGACGCCCACACGCACACGCGCCCCAAACGGACTCGCAATTTTCTCGCACTCTGGTTCACTCGCACGCCCCAGTGAACTCGCGCTCTTGGTGACCAAAGCCACGCCACCGCTGCTAGACACGGCGCCGTCGGATGACCGCAGCTGCACCTTGAACGGAGACTCTCCATCTGCCGTTGTAGTCGTCGTCGCAGTGTCCGAGCCCATCTTCCGTGTCCCCTGCACACGCGGCTTCTTCGTCTCGCCAAACTTGGCCGCAAGTGAACCAATGCCAGCAGCGGCAGTAGTACTTGACTCATCCGCTTGGTCTTCCTCGGCCGCCACACGATCCGCAGCCGCATTCGCCTCGGCTAGCAGTGTCGCCGCAAACCCACCGGGCGAGGGTGGAGGAAGCTCGCCCTTGCTAGGCGACGCCGACGGCGACACCACCGCCACCGACGTGCTGCGGGCCGTTTTCCCATCCCCGTAACTACCGCCGCCCTCGGGTGCCAGCTTGAGACCAGAGAACGAACGGTCCGAACCCCATGGTGGCGACGACGACGTCGATGACTCTTTGCGCTTCTGCTCTTCTTCCCTCTCGCGCTCCTGTTGTTCCAGCTTGCGTTTTCGCATGGCAGCCGCAGCTGTAGCCGCTTCCGTCATCTTTCGGTCGTCCTTCCTCTGTTGTTCAAGTGCCGCTTGTCTCGTACGTTCTCGTTCTTGCTCCATCTCCTCCAACTTGCGCTTGTCTGCCAATGCATTGCGCACCTTGGCCGCCTCCTCCAAGTCCGAGTTGCGCTTGGTCACACTTTCCTTGGTACCCTCCTCCGTCGCCTTGTCGCTCTGCTTCCTGGGTGTTTGAGGCGACAAACGTAATCCACTGAACGATTTGGAAGACACTGGAGATTCCGTTTTGCTCTCATCAAAGGCAAATGGCTTGCGCTGCGACATGGGCGGCGAGTGACCAAACAGCGCCGCCGTTGTCATGCTGTTGGTGCGACTTGTTGAGTCGGCCGACGACGCGCGTGGCTCGATCGCCCCACTTAAAATACTGCTCGTGATCTGGTCGCTGCTCAGAGGCGAGCTAGTTGCGGTGCGTGCGGTCGGCTGTGACAGTGCCACCGCGCTTCCCGTTGGCTTGAGCGCTTTCTGCCAGGCAGCCGGTGTTGTCTGTGCCTCCCCAGCCCCGTCCGTATCTTCACTCTTGCCGTGCACAGGCGCCGGTAGAGAGCGACGGGGGGGTGGGGGTGACGCAGCAGGCGCCACGTAGCTAGGCGAGTCGGCGGTGGTGGCTGCACGACCACTCTTCTCGAACATCTTGCGCATTTGCGAGGCAACCCCCGATTGTGCGGAGACGGTCGTCGACTCGATGGTGGAAGGCGGAGGCGACGCGGCGGTTGGTGGCGCCGTAACAGTGAACGAAAGCGGTGGTGGGGTGGTCGATGCAGAGCGCACAGGTGATTTGCGCTGAGCCGCCATAATTTTGACCGTAAGTTCCGTCGCGGGCACAGCGTCAATGTCGCCGTCGTCGTCGCTACCGTCCATGGGCTCCACGTCAGGCGGTCCGTCGTCGTCATCGCCGTTGCCGGCATGGCTAAAAGTCGGCATTTTGATCTTCTGGGTGAGTTCGTCGCGAACACTGTTGCGCTCGGCAACCGCTCGCTTCTCCTCTTCCTCCTTCCTCTGCAGCGCCGCCTCCTCCATTTTACGCACCGTCTCCTCCCGTTTGCGTCGTTGCTCTTCCTCGTCAGCTGCACGTTCTTGCTCTTTACGCTCCCGCTTCTCCGCCTCGCATCTGCGTCGCTCCTCCTCCTCTTTCCTAGCGGACTCTTCGCGTCGTGCGCGCTCCGTCTGGCGGCTTTTATGCTCGGCGACCCGCTTCGCCTCAAGCGCCTCCTTCTCCTCCGTCTCCTTCCGGTCACGTTCCTCCATCTCCCGTCGTCGTGCCATCACAACACTCTCCGGCTTGTCCGTCTTGTTCGCCCTGGCCTTCTCCTCCTCCTCCTCCACCTCCCGTCTCCGCTTCGCTTCCAGCTCTCTTTCTTGCTCTTCGGCCTCTGCCTTGACTTTTGCCTCCGCCTTGATTTTTGCCTCTGCCTTGACTTTTGCCTCTGCCTTGACTTTTGCCTCTGCCTCAGCCCCATCTGCCTTGGCGTTGTCGGTCGTCTTCTCTGCGCCTTCAGGTGCCTTCATTGTCTTTGCCTGTGTTTGGACAGTCAATTTGTTCAAGTCGCACTCTAACGGTACATAGTACAGCTACAACGCACAGAGATGTCAGTGGGACACTTCCCCTTCCCCCCGCTGCTCGGCATACCGTTGCACACTCTCTCTTAGCATCTGCATTTTGGATGATGCGGTACGGATAGTCGTCCTGGTCAAACTTGTAAGGCTCTACAAACATCAAAGAGTTCACAGTATGAGTACAAACAAGAAAGAGACACCGATAACAACAAGCAAGGCGTACGAGTGCTGATGGCACGATCAAAGACAAGCACAAGTTGATAGTCGTCCTCGTCGGTCATGGTCTTCTCGCCCATCTCGGACAGCACTGCACCCGCACGCGTGTTGTCGTGCATGGCAATGACTTTCCACGATGAATCGTCCGCAAGGTACACACGGGTGCCGCGCGACGGAGCACGCCGGTTCTTGCGGTTCACCGTAATGGCCCGCGCACGCGCCGTCTTGGGCAGCTCTGCCTGGATACCTGAAAAAGCAACAATGCCAATAAGTCACTCACAACACATGTACACACACAGCATGTGCGAAGACACGCATACGCACATAATAATATAATAATTATTATCAATTATATTAATTAACTTTGTTTTAAATAAATACATACAATATACATACAATATAATAAAATTCATAAAATTAATAATTATAATAGTATTAATATTGTCTTTATGTAGCCTGTCAGTACCTGTAGTGGGAACTTCCCAGGAGGAGGCCTTCTCAGTGCCAGCCTCGTCTGCCATCAGTCCGATGCCGGGCTCCAGCGGCTGAATGGCATCGGCATCTGCAGAATCAACCGACATGGCCTTGCCCATCATGAGTCGACTGCCGCCCAACGGAGGTGCACCCATTCCAGGCATCTATGGGTGACAAAAGAACAAGGTTTAGAGGCACACCTCCGAAACGCTCATGTTTGTCTGACGGGAATGAAGAGAGAATTTCTCAAAGCTGCGACCTTTCCAGGTCTTCTGACTCCCGAATCGTCACTGTGTCGTGGAGGTAAAGGGTCCTTGTCGGTCTCCTCGTAGTTTGTCTGCGACGTGACCACTGTGGTTTTCGGCCGTGGCTTGGGTTTCTTTTTCGTTGGCGGTGGCGTTCGCGATCCCGTTGAATCGCCCACAGACGCGACACTGTCAGGGCGATGCATTGCAGCCACTCCTCCCGTGCTTGGTCGAAGCGCCCTGGCGACGTCCGGCGACGTGGAACGCGCGGGATCCAGCGACGAAGAGGAAGCGGCAACTTGTTGATCTTCGGTCGCATCGGACGCTCTGCGCGCCTCGCTCGCTGTCCTTGCGCCGGGTCCGCGCTCGCTCGCACCCTCCACTTCCGCCTGCTCATCTTCAAGCGGTGGAGGCTGCTGCAATTTCCCAACCAATAAAAAAAAACGACAAGAAGAAAAAAAAAAAAAGAAGAAGAAAAAAAAGCAATCGTCAGCAAAAGCAAAGCTCGTTTTGGTATCAATGGAGGTGTTGTGGGAATGCGGGCAGCATGGGGCGACGGGCACGGCCTACGGGCGCCAGTGGCAGTGTACCTCGGTGCCTGCAGGCCCTTCCTTCTCCAGGCAGTCGCTCAGCTCCGGTTCGATAAGATGAGCGACCGATTTTCGTTTGAAAACATTCTTGAGTTTAGACCCAAACGGCATGATGGGACGCGCTGTTGCGGTGGGCGACTGGGCAGGACAGCTATACCCCCTCCACAAATATAGAGACTCGATAGATTAGACAAAAGAAAATTGTGAAGTGGAGTTTTAAATTGGAAGTTCAAGTTTTGTACTTTGTGCACACTTCATGAAAAAATATATTACACGGCGTCGTCATTGGATGCTGCAGCTTCACGCCTTTGACGTGCTGCAATGGCTTCGGCGTGAGCAGTAATGGAAGAGAACATAATGTCATCCTGCAGGAGAGAATGATGTTAGGGTCTGTCTCGACGACGGCTGACACACACATTCGCCACACACGCACTCACTCACACACACACACACACATATACGTCCATTGTCCCCCCCTTCCCCCTCCCTCTCTATCCATCGGTCTCGTTCAGCGGACTCCTCCGCACAAGCAACGACGGAGTGGATTTCCATTGGGTAGTGCATCCTTCATACCGATTCAAGAGACGGCGCTACACCCTCCGTGGAAGCATCGAAAGGGCCAGCCTACAGAGTGAGCAAGCGGACGGTGAGCAAAGACCGCTAAGTCAACGTGTTTAGCTCACTTGCGACGGCATATCCTCCAGCGTGAGACTCTGGACGGTCAACGTGTCTTCCGACAGAGACGCCGCAGCCACAGCCGCCAATAAGCAAACCACTAACACAGCAAGTCGCATTTTGTGTGAACGTTGACGAACAATCAAAATAAATTTATTGTAAAATGATTGATGAATAAGTTTCATTTTTTCTGCTTCACTCTGATGAAACGCCGCAGAATAGTCAGCTCGTCGTCGTCATCGTCGTCGTCGTCTGCTCCGGCGGTGGAGAGTGATGGCGCTAAAGACAATGGGAGATCGCCGGTGCGTGCGCATCGCAAGCGATCCCGTCCCTTTGTGGGTTCGTCAGACGAGGAAGCTCCTCGCCGGCGTCGGAGCCAGCCGGTCGCCCTGATAGATGGCTCGCCGCACTTTGCTTCAGCCAAGAAAGAAATCACGTCATTGGTGTTTGAGCAGAACCGCTACAACGCAGACAGTCGGTATGACTATCGAGGGGCGAGTGACGATTCGTTTGTTGTTGACGACGAAGACGAAGACGAAGACGAAGACGAAGACGAAGACGAGGAGGAAGAGGACGAAGTCGAAGAAGATGACAACGGAGAGGCGAATGAGGAAGAGGATGCGAGAGGCACGGCAAGCAGCGGTGCAGGAGAGAGGAGGACAACGCGAAAGTCTGCATCCTGGTCGTCCTCGTCGTCTGCCGATGACAATCCGCTTGCTAAGCTCAAGCGCAGGCGAGAGCGCGAGGCTAAGCGAGTATCAAGACGCGTGCGAAGAGTGGTGCGCTCCTCTGACGAGGATAGTGAGGGGGAGCCGACAGTGCCGTTGAACAGACCTTCGGGAGTTGCTCGTGTTGTTCGCCGTGCTCCTACGCACCATGTACGCACGCTCACGTATTCAGACGAAGAGTTCATTCACAACGGAGAATCATCTAACATCGAAGAGGACGATGACGACGACGACGCAGAGGAGGGGGCAAAGGATGGTGAGAGTGACGCTGAGGACGAAGAAGATGGAAAGGCACGTCGGGAACGACGCAAACGGACGTTACTCTCTTCGCAAGGATCGCCCACACGATCTTCGTCTCGTGTACGAAAGGAAATGGAAAAGAAACGTCAGTTGGAAGTGGAGATTGCGGAGCGACTGCACGAGGAGGGTGTGTTGAAGGATGTGCCCGCTGGCGAGTCTGCTCACGGCTCCGCTCAGCGAGCGCGAGGAATGACACTGCTTGTATGCGATCGAGAGAGCGAGGGTAGCAGTGACGACGGTGAGGTGTGCGGTGACGTGGGCGAACAGGACGACGAAGAGGAAGAGGACATTGATGATTTTATTGAGCCGGATGCGGATGCATCGCGTGACAGCATTGACGACGTTGCGTGCGTATGCAATGCACATGACCGACGCTTCTACGACGGGACATGGGTGCGGTGTCACAGCCCCCTGTGTCGCAAACGTTTTCATCGTGATTGTCTTGTCAGCCGCTACCACCCGGCGCCCATCCCAAAGCCGTATTTGTGCGATGTGTGTCGTCATGCTCTGGACGGGAGCGAAGAAGAAGGGGAGGAGAAGGAGGAGCTGTCGCAGCGTTCGAGACGAAGACGACAACTTCGTCGCAAGCGAGTGACGGTGGTACACGATGAGAGCAGCGACGAAGACGCTGACACGGTCGCAGGGGGCGCAGACGACAATGATGACGCAGAACACACACAAACACTGTTGGAGGAGACACATGTAAATTTGGCCATGTTCAATGCGGCTCAACGCGGAGACGAGAGCACACTCAGTCGCCTACTGGCGCGCAACGACACGTCGGTGACCTGGGCTAATCCGGAGTGTGCGCGAGCAACGGCGCTTCACGCGGCCGTTCGCATTTGCTCCATTCCCTGCATCCGACTGCTTGTCGCGGCCGACGCGCGCGTATGGGCGCCCACCAACACTGGCGAGACGCCTATGTTGTTGGCGGCGAGTCTCGCGCGTCCTGATCTTATGCGCTTGCTGCTGAGTGGTCGGTCCGAACAGCAACAGCGCGAGAAGCAGCATTGTGTACGCAATCGAGCGACCATGAGTGCCTTGTTGCTAGCAACGGCGGCAGCTCAGCCCTGGGATGCGGTCAGCGACGATCGGCGACTGCAATGCGCACGCTTTCTTGTCGAACTCAATCGCCGACTCGTCGTGAGTGCGCTTCTGGCAGCTCCGACGCGTGACAGTGCGGCCAAGTCCAGTGCGCTTGGCATGGCCGTCATCAACGACGATCTTCTTCTCCTCATGTACCTCCTGTCCCTGTACGACCCTAATATCTCTGCTGTTGCAACTGCCGTAGCCCACATCGACGCGAACGGTCAATCTTTGCTTCAGCTCGCCGCCAACAACGACTCGTCCAAGTGCTGTCGTTTCCTTCTCTCGCGCGTCGATGTGCGCCACTCTCTCCAGCAGAGTCGCACTTCGCACACAGAGACGCTCGGTACAGTCGTGACGTCATATTGGTGTTCGGAGCTTTTGTTGAATTCTACTCTTTATGTTAGTGTACTGCGCGTCCCTGTGTGGATCAGCAACGGTGCTTGAGATGCTGCTGGATGCGGGTGCGTCCATGCACTACCGTGACGAGACGGGCGCAAGTGCACTGCATGTGGCGGCACTCGGCGGTCACACCGTACGAAGATTAAGACTCGTTGGTCTTGCTGACGTCTCTCTATCACTTTGTTTTCTCTCTCTCTATCAATTTGTTTTCTCTCTCTCTTATCAATTTGTTTTCTCTCTCTCTCTCTCTCTCTCTCTCTCTCTCTCTCT
>CALSCP010001494.1:0-37176 GCA_943704425.1 Ministeria vibrans ATCC 50519 | reverse complement strand
GCATATTGTAGTGGGAGACGACGTCTACAGCGACAATGTAACGGCGTTCGGTTTCAGTGAGAATTCGCTACAAGAGAATCAAGTGTTGGAGAGGGCAATGCACCGTCAGAACAAATCTCTCTCTCTCTCTCTCTCTCTCTCTCTCTCTCTCTCTCTCTCTCTCTCTCTCTCTCTCTCTCTCTCTCTCTCTCTCTCTCTCTATCACTTTGTTCCGTCTGTCTCTGTCTCTTCTCTGTCTAAATTACTTTGCTCTGTCTCTGTCTGTGTTCCTGTCTCTTTCTCTATTACTTTCTTTCTCTTCCTCCTCCTCTTTCCCTCTCTCTTGTTTTCTTTTTCTCTCTCTGTTTGTTTTGTTTTTGTTTTGTTTTTGTTTTCCTCTCCTGCGCGTGTTGAGAGCAGAAGTGTGTTGCACTGCTGCTGCAGCGAGGACATGTTGTTGCGCCATTGGACAACATTGGTTGGCCTCCGCTTCTCTGGGCCGTGTTCAAGGACTCCGTCGAGTGCGCCGCGCTTCTTATGCAACGTGATGTGCGGCAGGTGAGCTGATTTGGAAACAGTGTGGCCAATTCAAAATTCTATTCTTTTTTTTTTTGACTCGCCATCGTTTAGATGTCTATTCTCGCGCGCCTTGTGCGCGGTAATGATCGCGATCGTGTGGTTGTGACCAAGTGTGTGACTGCGCTTGCCGAACAGCCCCAGTTCTATCAGACTCTAAATGACTTCTTCCGGGACAACAGCCACGTTCTCTCGGGCGATTTTGGGTATATTCATGTGCCGACAATTGAGACGACGCTGAGTATACTGATTATTATGCGTGTTCTTTAGGTTCATTTTGAAATGGCGCACGGTGATTAGTTTTGAGAACCGTCGCGTGTGGCTGGCACAGCAGTTGGGGAAGTTGGAGCGTTATCAAGGGTGGAAGTGGGGCGTGCGCGTGTGTGTAGACCGGCGAGACAGTGTCTTTCTGACGGCGGTGCGTGCGGTGGACGGGGTATCGCCCCTGCGATTGCGCCTTCCCTTTGTGGTAGAGTTTGCAGGCGAGCCTGGCGAGTGCGTGGGACCGCTGCGAGAGTTTTTTGGGCTCCTTGGCGCGTCGACTGTCGAGTCGGGTCTGCTGGCGGACGACGGACTCAAGGGACACAAATTGGTGCCGACGGAGGTGTTGGAGCGAGACATCCAGCTGTCGTGGATGCGCTCACTTGGCGTGCTTATTGCGTGTGCCCTTGTCAGTGGTCAGCGCGTGGAGCTGCCGCTGAGCATTGCATTTCTTCAGTCGGTCTTGGAGGCTGACGCGCGCTCGCCTGAGCTTGCCGAGCTTGAGTCGGTTGACTCGGACTTGCACCGGTCGCTTGTATGGCTCATGGAGTGCACGACCGAGGAGGAGGTTGCGGGACTTGAAGGGACGTTTACGGTCCCAGGCAATGATACGATGGAGTTAGAGGAGGGTGGTGCGGAGCGCGCCGTGACACTGGAGAACCGTGAACGCTTTGTGCGTCTAGCCGTGACTCATTTGTTACATGAGAGGTGGGCGGCGAGTGCCCGTGCCTTTCGCGACGGTCTATGCTTTGTGTTGCCCGAGGAGGTACTGTCGGCATTTCGAGCGGAGGAAGTATCGCTTTTGTGGACGGGTTTGAGCGAGTTGTCGGTAAGTGACTGGCGCGCGCACACGACGTATATGCCGCCGTCGGCACGCAATCTGCCGCTCATTGAGTGGTTCTGGGAGCTGGTGGAGAGTCTGTCGCATGACGAGCGAGCACTTCTGCTTGAGTTTGCGACGGCGACCAGTTCTCTCCCTCTGGGTGGCTTCGCGCAGCTGGCGACGCTGGGGCCCGGGCCCGACGGCTTCTTCTTATCGGTCAAGGGGGGCGACGCGGCGCGTGACGCAGACACGCAACTGCCCACGGCCGCCACCTGCTTCAATCAGTTGCGTCTGCCTCCGTACTCCTCCCGTTTGCGCCTGCGCGAGAAGCTCCTCATTGCCATTCGTGTAAGAGTCACATTAATATTAATTTAACTCACACCACTGTGTTCTTGTCATCTTTCTGCTGGTGTATGTAGCACGGTACAAAAGGGTTTGCGTTCAGTTGATTTGTGTAATAATATTGATTAATAATGTGACATAATTATTAATTTTCATTGTTATTTTTTCTTGTTTGTTTGTTGGTTTCTCGCTCTCTCTCTATCACTTTGTTTCCTGCTTCCTCCGAGAAAATCTGCTTCCGTGTCTGTCTGTCTCACGCACGTGTGTGTGTGTGTGTGTGTGTGTGTGTGTGTGTGTGCGTGTGGTGCTCAAGAGACCAGGTCGTAGACCCGGATGGCTTGGACCGGGAAAGAAAGGCGCGGGAAAAGGCGTGCAAGTAGGCCCGACTCCCACCCGCCTGAGTTGAGCAGTCCTGCGTAGTTAAGTCGATTGCCCTGTCGCGCCGACTGTGAGTCCAAATGCACAATTGAGTCCTGGTATACGATCGCACATGTGCGCTGCGGTGACCGTTCCAGTGCCTGTGCTAGAAAGTTGCACCATGTCAAGTCAATGCCTACAGAACAAGAAAAAAGTATAGTATAAGTATATATATGCGTGTGTGTGAGGTGAAGGTGATCGAGCGCCCTCATACCAATGCCTACGACAATCTCTTCGACCAGCATAGGTGCAAGGAGACGCCACGCAGCGGTGCTGATGGAAAAGAAAGGTCCAATTTCGGCAATGTTTGCCCAGCGAGCGGCTTCGTTCTTGGTGCGCTCGTTGAGCACCATGACGCGGTGGACGGAGCCGTGAGCCGGGCACGCAATGGGAATGTTGTGGGTGCGGATGTAGCGCGCGTACCGCTCAATGTCAAAGGTTCCACCGACTGCACCATCACCGCAGTCGTTAAGACATATATCTTCGTCCAGCACGTAGAGGTATTCGTAGGCGGCCACCAACGACGGATGGAGAAATCGTTTGTAGTACCAAAACTTGAACTGAGCCTGTGCGTGCACCACAGTGACGCGGTCACTGACGGACGCCGTCTCCTGAGCCCACTCGCTATTGTCGTAGACAAATAAAATGAAGGCGTAGTCGGGTGAAGCAGCAAATTTGTCGAGGACGGCGCGAACGGAGGCGCGGGCGCGCCCACTCACTGTGATGGCAACGAGAGTGTGTGGCCCTCGACGCGGATGGCCATAGTTCCTGATTTGCCACCCGGAGAGAGTTGCTATTGGCGGATACAAATCAAAGCCGCGCCACAGCGATAAACTACAGAGATAGAGAAAGAGGGTAGCGTGTGAGTGAGTGAGTAAGTGTGTGAGTGTGTGAATGTGTGTGCGAGAGTGTCTGAAAACACAACAACAAAGATAAGGCTTACCTGTCGCGCGGACATTGCGGAGGAGGTGCCGGGGTAGAGGGGGGTGACTCTACTGCACCGAGGGATGCTTGTTGAGCAGGAGATTGCGGCGGTTGAGCTTCCGGAGGAGCGACATTGTCGCTTGACGAAAGAGCCTGCAGTCGCTCCACTTCGCGTCGTCGTTCCCGCACTTCCGCGACAAGGCTCTCATGTTCCACTCTCAACGAGGCATTTTCCATGGCCAGAATGCCGTTCTCGCGGTATTCAAAGACGGCCGTGAGCGCAAACACAGCGATGAGTACCAGCACGTACTTGTCCATGCCGGCTTAATCAATGCACAGCACGGACCGTGTCTACTCCTTGACCCTCGCACTGTCTTCGGACAGTCTTAATATAATAAGAAATAATTATTAATAATTTCCAATTCAGTACCAATCACTAACGAAAATTGACAACACAAACTGAAGCTATTGAAGAAGAAACTGAATGGTTGGAGGAATCAGAAATAGAATACAATACTACAGAGTATACAAGCCGAAACAAAAATACGCATTTATTAATCTATTACAATTATGAACTGAAGAAGAAGAAAAGTCTCAGTGATTTACTGAACACACTGAACGCGCTGAAGAGTTTCAATAAAACAAAACATCACCTGAGAGAAGATATATTTCCAATGAGAAGCAAATTAGAGTTGATCGATTATTATCTCGTATGCATTACATCTAATATGTTACTGGATAGTGTCGAACACGGAGAGAGACCGGTCGTCAGTGCCGATGGTTACATGAGGGTGGTGCTTGGCCAGCAAGCCGGACTCCCATGCGCCGGAGTGCAGCATGCCCATGATGTTGGGGCGGCTGCCCTTGCGCGACGATTGTGAGTCAAGATGCACAATGGCATCCTGGTACATGACCGCGCACGTCCGCTCCGACGGCCGACCCATCTGCAGAGCCAGGTATTTGCACCACGCCAGATCCAAACCTGAGTGAAAGGGAGATAAGAGGCGAAGGAAGAGACATCGGTTTGAGTGGGTATGGCTACCTATTCCAAGGACGATCTCTTCGACAAAGAGCGGGAAAAGCAGGCGCCAGGCGTGAGAGGAAACCGAAAAGAAGGGCCCGATTTCAACGATGGAAGCCCATCGGCCAGCGATGTGGGCGTTCTCGGGAGTGGCACGAAAGATTTTGTGTACAGATTTGTGGGCGGGACAGGCCAAGGGGATGTTGTGGGTGCGCAGGAGAGTAGCATAGCGCTCAATGTCAAAGGTACCGCCTGGCACGTTTGAACCGCACTCGTTGAGACAGACGTCTTCGTCGAGCACATAGAGGTACTCGTACGCAGCGACGATATTGGGCAACAGAAACTTTCGATAGAACCAGAACTTGAATTGCGCCTTGGCGTAGATGAGGGTCACGCGATCGCGAATGGCCTCACACTCGGTCGTCCAAGTGCTACCGTCGTAGACAAACAAGAGGAAGGCGTAGTCCGGGAACGCGGCAAATTTGCGAAGGATCAAGCTGACCGAGTGACGGCCCTTCTCACCAACCGTCATCGCGACGAGCGTATGGGGGCCGGTCCGGCCTTTGGCTGTGCTCTCCTTTTGCCACTCGGTGAGGTTCGCGAGGGGCGGGAACAGGTCGTAGCCGCGCTTGAAGCTGAGTGAGAGAGGAGGATGAGAAGGACGAGCGGAGCGGCTGCAAGAGCACCAAACCTGATGGCGCTCGAGTCGCCCTGTATTGCGCTGGATGCGGCAGCCGGTGCCTCAGAGGCAGATCCTTCGAGCTCTCTTTTGAGCCTCGTGACGGTCGCCGTCTGCTCTTCAAGATGGGCCGTAAGACGCTCATACGCAATCTGTAATGTTCTCTTCTCGCTCGCGCCTCTGCTCATTTCGCTGTAGAAATAGACCATGCCCCATGCGAGTAGAATCGCAACCACAACCACGTGTTTGTCTTTCATCCGACAAAAAGAAGAACAAAAATGATTAATGATTATGTAGAGATTAGAGAATCGAGAGCTGTGCTCAATGTCAACGCAAAACTAATGATTATGAGGAGTAATGAAGACTCCTGACTCAAGACTCAAGATCAAGAAATTCGAAAAAAAGGTATGACAGCTGAAGGTTTATGGTCTAAATTAGTACTATTGAATGATTTTGGTGCGAAAGATGCAATAGGGGTGCCAGGAGGAATGTACAGTGTGAAGGAGAGAGTGTGTCTACTACTGAAGGACGCAGCTGGAGTCGGCACTAGAGATGGTGCGGCGGCGAGTGGACGGAGAGGCAACGGGCGAGGCGCTGGGGGAGTTGGTGGAGCCGTGTTTCTTGATGCGACCCTTCCTGGGGGAACGCAGGGCGGCGACAACCGCCTGAAAATGTTCAGGGGAGTCGGTGGCGGCGCGCTCGGCCTCGATGCGGCGGGCGAGGACATCATCGGCCATGGCGCGAAGGGGGTCCCTGGCGACGGCCGCAGACGTAAGATGGGGGTCCTGCAGCAGAGCTGAGGCGGTCGGACGCGTTGCTGGATTAAAGGTGAGACAGCGTGCAGTAAAGAGCGTCAGCGAACGAGACCAACGGTCCAGTGTAAACGTTGGCGGAGGACCCTGGCACATCGCAATCATTGCCTGACACAAGACAAGAAGAGTGAGTTAGGGACGGAATGATGCAAACGAGTGCGACGTACGTCGTCCGGTGTTTTGTCGGAGAAAGGCGGATTACCCTCGGCGAGTTGAATCACTGTGCACCCGAGCGACCAGATGTCCACCTGAAAGAACAAGAAAAAACGAGAGGAAGAAAGAGAAGAAAAAAGAAAGAAGAAGGAAGGAAAGAAGAAAGAACGAAAGAAAGAAAGAGAGAAAGAATGAAAGAAAGAAAAAAGAATGCAAAGAGAGAGAGAAGAAAGATCAGTGAGATGCTTCTGTTGCACAGACACGTACGCGTTCGTTATATGGCACTTGTTGCACAATCTCAGGCGCAATCCAATTGGGCGACCCTACACACACAAACAAAATAAGACGCATGGTACTGACACACATTATCAGCGTGTCTTACCGTGTGCCTGAGTAAGCTGTGGTTGCTGGTCGGTGACAACACCGGCAACGCCCAAATCACCTACGCAAACGACGAAGGTGAGAAACAGGAAGCGTTGACACACACTTGTCCTACCCAGTTTGCATACACCCATGTGGTCCAACAGTATGTTTCCTGCCTTGATATCACGATGTACCACATTGATACTGTGTAAGAAGTTCAGTCCTCGCAAGGTTTGTAAAATAATGGCGCTCAACTAAAGCAAACAAACACAATTAATGTACGTTTTCTCAGTTTGTTTCGAGACATCGCTCACCTCTTCTTCGTTACGAATGCTCTTGTTGCGAATACGCATGACGTCAAGCATCGAGCCAGCCGCACACAGTTCAAATACCATCTGCTCCCAGCCAAAGTACGAGAGTCAACCCACAACGTATCAATCGCCTCCTTTGTCCTTACCCACAGTTCATTTCGCACAGGGCCCGAGCCGAGGATTCGCACAACGTTGGGGTGCAGGCACTGCTTCGTCAGGCGGATCTCGCGCATGTAGTCCTCGACGAGCGTCACCTGCGCAAGGTGACACGGGGGTGAGAAATGCGAGGGACAGACCAACCGACACCCGCCAGCCGCGCCGAACACTCCTCCGGGAGCGCAGCAGAGCCGCCCCGCGAGCGCATTGCCCCACACTCGTACACATACACACACACACACACGCACCCCCCGCCTGATGTGCGCCCCCCAAAAACTCCTTTTATTCCGATCTTTCGGCTCTTTTTTTTTTTTTTTTTTTTTTTTGTCCCTCTCTCTTTGCCAACGCTCGCGTGACCATCGATGGAAACGGCTGACTCTGGGTGTTTTCAGGGGACGGCCTAGGCAGCACAGCAGGGCGCAGAGCGGCAAAGAGCACAAGGAGAGCATCGCAGCCCAAACGTCATCATACCTGCGAGCCGGAACCCGCCGTGTCGCTGCGAACTTGCTTTACGGCGACAGGGACTCCAGTAAACGTGTGGACGGCAAGCGAAACGATCCCGTAAGTGCTACAGACGCAGAGGGTCATTTAGGAGCAAAAGTCAACGTCATCGATAAAAAAGACGAAAAAAAAATCACCCTTTTCCAATCGCAAACTTGACGTCGAGCTCTGCAGAGAGCGACTTTGTTCCCAACTGTGTCAGGCACGTCTCTACTGTCAACGAGTCAAACTTTTTCGCCATGACTCACAAATTATTAGTGAAAATAAAATTAAAAATAATAGTTTTGAGGTTAATTTTGTTGATCGGGTTTACGTAAGCAAGCAGATATCGCTCATGGCTCATGGCCCGACGTCCGACAACCCGACGTATCACGCTGGTCACGTCAAAACTACTCGACTAACGCGCGTCGCTCCCTCAGGAGTTATGTGACATGGGTGAAGGTTCGGAAATACATCAGACGAGGAAACTTGCTGTGAAACCACAACAGCACAACAATAAACCAAGCAAGGCATAAAACAACACAAGGAAAAGAAGGAAGAAGGGGCGCCCAAAAATGTCCATGCAACATGGCTGGACATTATCCATTGGGCTCTGTAGAAATTCATAAGAGATACGATACCCGACGGGACGCACAAACGAAAAACCATACGTGACGGGACACAAAGTATCTCTGAATTATGGGACTCAAATTGTGTATTGCTTATGTACGGCGCAATGATGCTTGTTTAAGGGGGGGTTAAGGGTTAGGGTTGGGATAGTTGCAGCGACAACCGCTTGACGGGTCGCAGCAGGGCTGATTGGCTGGGCTTTTGTCGGCCATCTGTGTGGGAGCCGGCTGTAGCGCAATGACATGTTCAATGCGCACATTGGTCATGTGGTCAAGAACACTCGCGTACGGCCCTGCGTAACGCTTGGTCGGAAAAGCAACGGTTATGTTCTCACGCACGGCCAGCGGCAAAGGCTCGAGTTGGTTGAGCCAACAGCAAGGCTGGCCTGCCGAGCAGTTGGCAGATGGATGCGCTTGGTTCTCGACATACGTCACCGAGCCACACTCGTCCGAGTGACTGCAGCAGAGCGTCAGGCACTGTTCGAGTGACGCCATCTCTCGATGCGTGTAACCGGCATCAGGCATTCCGTGACCGGGGAGAATATAGGCAGGCGTAGCATCGCACAGCGGTGCGCTCACCTCGAGAGGAAAAAGTTCCCCCGGATCAGAGTCGATATCAAATAACTGTGGCGGGTCAAAAGCAGTGACACCGGCGCCGTAGCAGTTCCACGTCTGAAAGAACTCGCCGTGAGGTGAGCCGTCGGTGCAGTGCACCTGGGGGTAGTCGGCGTGCGGCAGAGCCTGCTCGAACCACTTGGCCTTGAAGGGACCGGAGCGGATGGCTACTAGACGTGATGCACAGTAGTTGAGAATGTAATCGTGGGGCGACGCAACAGTGGGATTCTCGAGTACGGCACGCAGCGAACGGCCGTCCATGGTGACGTTGGGCGGAAGGGTACCGCCCGCCAAGTCGACCATGGTTGGGAAGATGTCCATGGTGGATGCAAGTGCAGTTGACACGCGCGGCTCGATCGAGCCCTTGGCCCACACGATGCCGGGTACACGAAGCCCACCCTCCCACGACGAGTATGACTTGCCGCCACGGAAGGGGCCTGGCGAGCCGCCCTCAAGACACAGCTCAAGGTGAGGCCCATGGTCGCTGGCGAAGAACACAACGGTGCGCGTGTCGAGTCCAAGCTCATGCAGCTTTCCCATGATCTGCCCAACGGCATCGTCCATTTCGCGAATACCGTCGCCAAAAATGCCATTGTTCGACGAGTTGACAAACTTCTCGGCGGAGAACATGCTGACGTGCATGTGTGCAAAGGCCATGTAGAGCAGGAAGGGACGGTCACGGTTAGACTCGATAAACTGCATTGCGTCCGCCGCAAACACGTTGGTCAAGTTCGAGTGATCAATGGGCTGCTGCACAATGGTCGATCCTTTGTAGATGAAACACTGGTCGGGATTGGGTTTGGGCTCGTGGCGCTGCAAGACAGTTGAGACAGACAAGGGACAATGAGAATAGTACAATCAACCTTACAACCAACCAACCTTGGTCTCGTCGCATGTCCAATGATTAGAAAATGGGAGCATGTGCCCCACATAATCGAAACCGTGGTGACTCGGAAGGTGCGCACCGTCCGTCGACGAGTTTGCGTTTATCCCTGAGGGAAGGAGAAGAAATCCACGTCAACGATGGTTTGTGAGTCACACAGACACATACCTAGATGGTACTTTCCAACAAATCCAGTGGTGTAACCTAGCGGCTTCAGCGCCTCCGCCATAGTCACCTACACAACATGATGTAGTCAGAAAATAATGAGGACACAAACAACGTTGTTTTGGTTTTCCTTTTCACCCACACACGTACACACACACACACACACACACACACACACACACACACACACACACACACACATTTTGTCATTTTGTTCACCTCAGAGTAAGGCAAGCCTCCTGTCGACGTTGGGTCCAAGACACGAGCGCCAACAGTGCCCGCCGGAGACATGCCAGTGCGAACAGGAAGACGGCCCGTCATGAGTGCGGCGCGACTGGGCGTGCACAATGCCTCGCCCGAATACCACTGCGTGAAGCGAATCCCTTCCGCCGCCAGCGTGTCGAGGTGTCCAAACTCTTGCATAGGGTTGCCGTATGAGGCGAGGTCACCAAACCCAAAATCATCCGCGAAGAGAACGACAAAGTTGGGTTGATTTGGAAATGCGCCTTGAGCCGACGCCACCATGCACAGCAGTCCAACAAACGTGCACACAATCATTGTAACACAGCCAACAAACAAACTTGAGTGAATAGTGATGACTGGAGGAGTGGAGGAGATGGACAAGTGATCAGACAGATCAGTAAATTGTGTGTGTTAGATGAACTGACAAGTTTCGGCACCGGCTACAAGTTCGTTACACTAAAAAAGAGAAGTCTGATGACTGCTCCCGAATACACAAAGAATGTGCCAAATTCACCACGAAAAGTTTTAAGAGAAGTAGTGTACACAGGTTTTCTTGGGGATTAGGTTACAAGGCAACAGTCTTGACTGCCATGGTCGTCTGCTCGGTGGATGCAGCAACGACCACTGTGCGCGGGTTGAGACGCCGTTGGAGCACCTCGTTGGCAAGCAGAGAGACGAGGACAAGGGCAGTGGCAACGGCAAAGAGTTGCACACCGGGATAGTCATCGATTTGTAGGAGAGTCACCGATACAAAGAGGTTGACGGGCACACGAAAAAGGTTCATGACCCCCGCGCGCGTGGCTTCCTCGAGAGTCTCCGATCGCAGGGTGCCCAGACTAGGGAAGTAGATGCCACAACAAAGTTCGAAGATGCAAAAGGAAAGAAGCATAGCGTAGTGGAGTTGCGGCATGAGAAAGGGTACGGCAAGCGCGGCAGCCGCAGTGAGAAGGGTCGCACGCAAGATGACACTGACGGAGAAGTTGGCACGACGGAGCAAGCGGAACAACTGACTGCCAATCATGATAGAGACCATAAACGAAGCGAATACCATGCCTAGCGGCACGTGGATGTGGCGGTGATTGGCGCCTGCCGGGCTCGAGGTTTCCATGGCGGGTGTCCAGAGAAAGACAAAAATGTACATGGCCGCCTCGAACGAGCACTGCACCACACCCAGCAAACAAATGCGCGCGTCTTTGGCAATCACGCGCGCACCGTCAGCCAGACCCCCACACACAGACGCCTTGCGGTCGCCGTAGTTTTCCGTCCAACGTCGCCACACCACGCTGGCGCACAGGCCAATAGGAAGCAGCGCCATTGCAAACGGTGCGACAGGACCATACTCCAGATGTTCCGCAACAAAACTGGCAACAACCCCAGCAGCAATGGCCGTAAGACCATTGGCAAAGGTCGCCTCAGAGAAGGTTTCGGTGAGCCACTCGCTGGGAAAGTCGTCGCCAACGGTGTGCTGACAGATCATCCACGCCTCAAAGACGGTCAGAAGTAGAGACGTCGCAATACCACCAAAGACTCGGCCCATCAGCAGCAACACAAGCGAGTTGGAGAACTTGGTCAGACAGCTGAGTCCCATAATAAGGCAGCAAGCAAGGCTGGCGCGGCGTCGCCCGTACTTGTCCGCAAAGACTCCCACCACCGTGCCGCAGAGCATCGACGAGAGAAATCCCGTCACATACAGAACTGCAATCTGCGTTTTCTCAAAGCCATAGTAGGCATACAATTTGTACAGGTAGGGCCCCTGGAGCCAGTCGGCAGTCATGATGGAGACATACGCAAGAAGATACTGAAAAAAAAAAAGCTATTTGAGTCGACAAAAGCCCAAAGGGCAGCCACAAGAAGCCTCTCTACAACTGAACATAGAGACGCTGCATGAAGGAGCGACTTTACCATGTGTTTGAACGAGCGAAAATTGGGGTTGGCCACCTGAGAGGCAGCAGTGCCACGGACAGTCGCAAAGTACATGCCAGCACACGCACACGACAGCACGACAAACACGGCGCTGTAGGCACTCCATAAGACGGACATGGCGAGTCCGAAATAAAATTGATCTTAAAAGTAAAGTCAGTACTCAAAGATATGAATAATAATTATTATTATTATTATTATAATGCACGAAGTGTAATCATTATTAGTCATGCAATGAAATCTCACTATTATTTTTTTTTTCTTTTATGGTGTTGTTACAACAATAAAAACAAACAGACTACAGGAACCCTAACCCTAACGACGCGTTCCACCACTGGAGACGGTGCGACTGCGAGCACGTGCCCAATGTTCGAGGCGCTCTTCCACCGTTGGTGGCCACATGTCAGGATGCTCGCCAATTCTACAACGCCACCACACACAGACACAACAATAACATTAAAATAATTATATGAACCACACAATAATAATAATAATAATATAATAACAATAATAATAATAATATAATAACAATAATAATAATAATAATAATAATAATAACAATAATAACAATAACAATAAGTATTAATGAAAATGAAAACATAAAAGGATGTGTCGTACAGATCCAATTCGGAGTCGAGATGCTGATGGTTGATGTAATGGTACTGCAAACCGCCAGGGTTGCGATAAGTCTTGGAGCAAACTAAGTGCACACAAGTGAGCGAATATGCAAAGGAGAGAATGAAAACGTACTGTGGCAAAAAAAGGGGCGCTGGCGGATGGCGTCGGGGAGCTGACTAAGTTCCTTGGCGGTGTAGTTGCGGACGCGAGTGGCGACCTTGGCGTTGGCTGGGTCACGTCGCGACTGTGCAAAGCGAAGGCGCTCAGCCTGTGCGCTGGCCATGCTCAGCCGTGCCGAGAGCGCCGTCATGTCCCCAAATATCTGAGCCGACGTAAAATTGTGGCCACGACGACGTTCTTCAAGCATGTGCGCACGATATTGTTCCATACAGGTTGACGTGAACGATGCACGATCGTCGGCCAGTGGCACTGTCGTTGCCGCCTGTCGAGCGCGCGTCCTTGCCGCATACTGTTGTCGAAGGCGCTCGGTGGCAAGCCGTGTCAGCTGCTCTGGAGTGCGCACAAATGGCTCTTCAGCGGTGCAACCCTCGTCTGGTTTTGGAAGGCACTGCGCACTGTCGGCGGGCAAAAGGTCGCGAATTGGCTCGACCTCGCTCCAGGTCGTTGGCTGTGTGACATAGCGGATACCGCGCTGTCGTTCGATGGTAGTCGCCTCACGACACGCAAGGGTATGATGTTGACTTGGGAAATGGGGCGTCGTGACGTCGTCGTCGGTGTAACACTGGGAAAGCAGAAAAGCATGACGTGAGAGGTGCGCAACTCTTTTACGGGGGTGGTACGGAACGTACGAGGCGCGAATTTCTTGCACTGCGCAAGAGCATATTGTAGTGGGAGACGACGTCTACGGCGACAATGTAACGGCGTTCGGTTTCAGTGAGAATTCGCTACAAGAGAATCAAGTGTTGGAGAGGGCAATGCACCGTCAGAACAAATCGCTCTCTCTCTCTCTCTCTCGCTCGCTCGCTCTGCCTTACTGCCTTTTTCGCGTTGAATGCCTCCGATTGAACATCAACAGAGTCGGCAGAGCGTTTTAAGGTACTAGCATTGTCGGTGGTGGCGGCTGAAAGCTGAATGTCGGCAGTGGGAGTGTGATGCGACGAATGCGCAGACTCGGCTTGTGCCGGCGGTAAGTTTAACGAATCTTGCACGCCAGCCACACCAACGTGTTCCATGCCACACAAAGATATACAAAACTGATAAGTCTGATATAAATTTAATATCTTATTAAATTTAATACTACTTGAATAATCGTCTCACACAAGTGCTTTACTCTTCGATCATTTCGACATACATCTTGGGGAAGAGGCCTTCAAAGCGGCCGTCGACAGTGCCGCGAGCCCATTCCTCATCAATGTGCTGTGTGACGCGGATGACGTCGCCCTTTTCGAAGATAAGGTCGTCGGGCGACTCGCCATCGGTAAAGTCGTAAAGCGCATAACAGCGCGGCCCGTCCACCCAAGCCGACAGCTTCTGCACTGCCTCCACATACATCTTCGGGAAGATGCCCACTTGGCCTGCAATAGCCACAGCAAGAGTAAGAACCAATACGGTCAGTCGGTAGCATAGCAATTAAATGCTGAGTGCGTACCTTCGAGATCCCCCTTGAGCCATTCACTATCAACCTCCTCCACCAAAGCAATGATATCACCAGCCTCAAATTGCAGATCCTACAAACGTTGGCCGCCGCAGCCCATTTCGCGTTAATAAAAACAACAAAAACAGCCTCTCGCCCCTTCAAGGACCAACACTCCATATGAGACACACACCACGTTCAGCACGCCACAGAAAGAAGCACACCATAGTAAGCACGCCGCGTTCAACACACCACAAACACACACAAACCCAAACAAACACACCACAAAGACGCACAAACCCAAACAAACACACCAAAAAGACACACAAACCCAAACAAACACACCACAAAGACACACAAACCCAAACACACACACACACACACGCACACACACACACACACACACACACACACACACACACACACACACACACACACACACACACACACACCACAAAGACACACAAACCCAAACAAACACACACACACACACACTCACTCTCACACTCACACACACACACACACACGCACACACACACACACACACTCACTAACTCACTCACTCACTCACACCCATTGCTTACCCCTTCGGAACCGTCAAGATAGTCAAACTTGGCTACTGCGCGTGGGCCACTCGTGCAAGAGGCGCCACGTGGAAGACGCTCGACAATCTTGACAAACTCAGCCGGAAAAATCCCTAATGTGAACGGTGATTGTAATATTTGTTAGAAGGCACTCTACTATCAAGCAAAACAATGTGCCACCTTCACGCTTGTCCACGCGACCCCGCAGCCAGGCACCCGCCGGATCAACGCGCCCCAGTAGCTGGATTTCTTCGTTGACGCAAAAGTAAAGATCCTCCTCCGTCTCGCCGTCAAAATTGTAGAGCCCAATGGCGCGAGGGCCCTCGAGCGGGTACTTGTTGGGCAGCAACTTGAGCACTCGCACAAACGCATCGGGGACACTTCCCACCTCGCCATTAGAACGCTGGCAGCGGTACACTCCCTCGCTTTGCAACCCACGCAGCTTGATGATTTCACCCTCGTCGAAGCCAAGCTCGTCGTCTGTCTTGGGCACATACTGACAGACGGTGCGTGCACACGGAAACGGCGGTAGTTGCGGTGCCGCAGGCTCCTCGGGCCGTGGCTGTGAGCGCCCCGCAGGTGGGCGTGGTCGACCAGGGGCAACGGCGGGAGGCGTGGGGCGCGCGGGGGGTGCGGCAGGTTTGGGCTTTGACGGACGAACCGGTGGAGGTCGCGCTGGAGCGGGCGCCTCGGCTGCTGGCGGTGGAGGTCGCGAGGGTGCTGGAGCAGGCGCAGGTGTAGCAGTAGTAGCAGCAGCAGGAGCCACAACAGCAGCGGGTGGGCCTTGTACGAGAATGGGACGAACGCCTGGAGGCAATGGTCCCGTGACAGGTCGTACTCCAGGTGGCAACTTGCCAGGAATCATCTGAGGACGAGGACCGCCCGGGGCGGCGGGACGGTTCGCCAAAGGAGGAGGGCCGCGCTGTGGCGGGGCACCTCCGCCAGCAGAGGGTGCCCAGTCCTTGCCAATGTCGAACGACCACTCCCATTGCAGGTGAATGTGATTGTCGTCGTCCATGAAGCGCGACTTGACATCGTAGTGTCCACGCGCCACCATACCACCCGGCGCCGTTTCCGGGGCACTCTTAAAGAAATACGGCTGTGGATTGGGGCCGTAGCTGCCCACCATGACTTGCGTTTTGTCCACCTTGACGCCCTTGCGGTACACAATGTGAAGGTACTTGAGACCAGCCACAATGGTGGACTGCACGCGGAATGTCACGCCCAGGCGGTAGTCGCAGCCCTCCTTGATACCAAAAGGTCTTTCTTTCAGCTTCGCCAAGTCGCCTAAAAGGCAAAAGGACCGCAGAGAATGGAGTGAATGAAATTCAAAAAAAAAAAAAAAAAAAAAAAAAAAAAAAAACGAGAAGGTGAACAAAGAGAGTTTGTGTTTGTGTGTGTACCTGTCAAATCGAGGTCGACATTTGGTCTTCCGTCCACCACAAGCGATAGTTTCTCCACGACTACATTGCGAGTGTCGCCGCCAGAAGCGACAGGAGCAGGCGCTAGAAGAGAAGGAAAAAAAGGCGGAGTGCGTTTATACGGTGTGCCGAGCGCATTGGGCACAGGGCCGCTCGTGCACTACACATACCATTGCCGATGAGGCTCTCTTTCCAACGGCGCAGTGATTCGTCTTCTTGGTCGAGGTTTTTCAACGTTTCCAGATCCGTTGGTTTGGGGGGCACATAGCCCGCATTGCCCGCTTGCGAGAAGTCGCCACTCATCCACAAATGGCAGTTGGTTTCGGTTTACAGGTAGGGCTACAAGAAAATCAATTAAATTTATAATAATTATTTTAATAAGGAATTAGGAATGGTGAACGAATTGATGGAGTCATAGTTCAACTCAGAAGTAGAATTATTTTTCTGTCCAACCCCCTCCCCTTGTGTGTGTTTGTGTGTTTTTGTGGTGTGTGTGTACTGCAAATGTCCTCTGTACAAAATGAAGAGGCTGCGGTGCTCTCGATTTTGAGTGAATTGGCAAACGACGTCGCGGCAACGGGTACAACAGGAGCAAGAGAAGAGCGCCGCTCGCTGATGCTCTTGCAGGCTACTTAGATGCGGCACAGCCGTCGTCGGGCGAATCAGTCTTGTCTCAATTGATAGCGAATGCCAAGGGCGGCGCTCTAAGCAGCGTTGCAGCTTTAGATCAGGTATGTCGAGCAAAGGGGATGCAGTGACACTTCTCATCCTGCTCTTGCGCCATGCACAGTGCTTCCGACGTTTGGAGCAGGCAATGCAAAGTGCCGTGTCGAGCAATGCGGAAGCGAGACAGTGTCTGGATGCATTCTTTGCTCGCGCACACGCACTGACGGCAGCCCCTGTGCCAGCGCCGACGGCACCCCGTTGCGATTCGGACTCTGCTGCCCCTCGCACCAAGCGTGCTATAAAGGTCCCTGTCAAGCTTGGCCAGTCCTTTTACGATGATTTTGATCTGGGGTCTGACGACGACGAGAAGCCAGCGAAACGAGAAGAACACGACGTAATAATTTTGTTTATTATTATTATTATTATTATTTCTACCTCATCTAAACGCGATTGTTTGTAGAACGAGACAGGAATGCTTCCTCCTGGTACTGCAGGCAACTCCGCCGCCTTTGCCGTCGGTATGTCTGCGGCCGCGACTTTTCCTGCTCCGTCAGCAGGTGCTCCAAGTACACCCTCAGTGCCCGCCCCTGTGCTCCAACCCACCGCCAAACGCAGTGCCACTGGTGGTGCTGCCGCCGCCGTATGTTCCTATTTTAAAGTTTTTTTTTTTTGCCACTGAACTCTTGCTTACAATGTTTGCTCACTTTGGTTTCTCTAGCGAGTGCCCAAGGTACGCCGCATCTGTGCGTCGGAGGAGCGCAGGGAGGCAACCGTTCGCCCCGTACCGTCCCCTTCGACTAACCCGGCTACTGTCACTCCCATCGTGCGTCTCGGCGACCTTGTCAACGCCCGTCCCTCGACTTGCACTAGCTACGACGAGAGCGGGCGCGACGGCAGTATGTCCTCAGAGGTGCCTGTGCGCTCGCTCACTCAGGGGCCCTTTGCGTCCTTTCTGCCGTCGTCGGATTCGTCCGATGCGACTCTATCCGCTTCGCAGAGCCAACTTCTCACTTGGGCCCACGCCTCCCATACTAAGCCTTCCTCGTGTGTTCGCCAGTAAATGCAATATCCACACAAGATCTTGTGTAGTCCCTCACACACACACCTATTTTAGGACACACATCAAGAGAGGCGTTGCCATGGCAGCACAGCTCGATGCACTTCGACCACTTCTTCTTCACGAGACACATGCCACCGATGTTTCCACTGCTCCTGTCCTTGCCCAGACGGTTGGCAGGTCAGTCCATTTTCGATATGCAGTATATGTATGAGTGTTGTCTTTTCTAATTTGCATGTCGTATGCGCGTTGTAGCTCCACGTCGAAGGATGCCATTGACCATGTTCTGGATGTGCAAGCACAGCTGCTGACAAGCCTGCGTGCTGCCAAGGAGGAGCGGCTGTGCCGAGGCGATGCCGAAACGAGCCACGAGGAGCAGGTTATTGCTGGCGCTCTACAACGCTCTCTTGCTCACCTGGTGGGCCAGACATCCACTCGTTTGTCCGACCTCGTCTCCCCTCCTTCCATCCCGTCCTCCTCTGCTCATTATTCCATGTTAGTGTGCATTGCACAGGCCGTTCAAAAGCGCCGCACGAACACTGATCACGCTGCTGCTGCTCCTGCTTCTGCTGCTGATGAATCTTCTACTGCTGAAGCTCCTATGTCGTCTTCAGAGGGCACCGACAAGACCGCGTTGGCACAGTGTACGAATTGCTGTGTCCTCGACACGCCCGCCTGGCACCAAGGACTGACAGCCGACTCTCTTTTGTGCCATGGTAACATGCATACGAATGCACAAAGTGTCTATTCTATGTGTCTCAACCGTACCCTTGTTCTACAGCATGCTACAACTACTTTGAGTGCTGCGGATCAGCTCGTCCTGTGAAGTTTCTTCCACGAATTCAAGATGTAACAAAATAACATGAGCAAGATTGAAGATTCGCCCATAATCATTATTACGTATTGACTATTGAGTCATTGGCGATTTGACGTCTCGTTCCGTTCTCGTTTTGACATAAGGGGAAGGAGGGTTTGTACTTTGTTTCATTGTTTTATGACGTTTTGAATTAGTCCTCCTTATTTGAAATTTGATCGTCCCTTTTTTTGCATATAACGTCCAAGTGTTCGTGATGGGTTTCGGAAAGAAGGAGAAGGAACAGAAGGTAATGGGCGGGCATGCTTCTGTATGACAGCGACGCTTTTTGGCTCGTCTGTCGTGCAATTGTCGGGAGCGCAGTGCTGGCGTAGATCGTTGCGCGGGACAGCATCAGCACCCCACGGGCGCTGTCGTGAAGGCCCCTCCGACCCCATTCTCAGCCTCGCTGTCTGCGTTCACCTCTCTCTCTCTTTTTTTTTTTCTCTTCCTTCTCTCTCCTTCGCATTTGCACTAACCGTTTTCTCCCAACTTTTTAGGGAGCTGCTGCACCTGCCCCGGCTAAGGCTGCGCCCGCCCAGGCAGCGCCGCTCTTTAGCTTCGCAGTTCAGGTAGAAACAAAAAGAAAAGTTTTTTTTCGGAATGTCGTCTCTCTCGCTGTCCTGTCTTGCTTTTGCCCTGCACCCACTGGGACGCCACTTGAAATGCGTGTTTCAAATGGATGTGGCTGGTTTCGATCCTGAATTGGGATGATTGTGCGGCTTTTTTTGGTGTCAGAGTGTTATAACATTTGAGGAAATCTTATTGGACCGACTTAGCCAGCAGCCCTCTTCTGGCTGCCCGGCAGTCGCCTGTGTGTGCTTGATGTATATTTCCCCCTCTAACGCCGTGCTCTCTCTCTCTTGCTCGGTTTTGTCGCTGTGCATATTTTGAGTTTTTTTTTGAGTTTTTTTTTTTTTTTTTTTTTTTCTCTTTTTACCCTTGGTCGTGAGAATATGATCTCTCACACATGGCCGAGGCTGCTGGTTCGTTGAGGAAGTGATATGATGCCACTTGGAGCTCTTTTTTTTCACACACTCATCCACTTTGACTGTTATTGTGATGTGTAGCTTGCGAACGGAAGCGACACGCAGAAAATCAGCAACTTCACCAATGTCAAGGAGATGTACGAAGTCATTGCCAAGGCCTTCCACCTGGAGTTTCAAGACGTACGCTTAAAATACAAAGACGAGTTCTTGTGTGCATCTGTGTGTCTTTCTGCTGCATGATTGCTAAGTCACGCTTTTTCTCATTTCTTCCAGGTCGTGTTTTGCACCCTGAACACACCGGCGGTGGACATGAACCGACTTCTCGGCGGACAGATTGTGTTTGATGACTTCATTTACGCACACGTGCGAGGTGAGAGCAAGACTTTTACCGTGCACAAGAGCGGTCCGACGCTCGGTCTGTCTATCACGGACAATGGTGCGGGCAGCGCCTTTGTCAAGCGGATCTACCCCAACAGCGTGGTTGCGCAAGTTGACGGTGTCAAGGTTGGCGACATGATCTCGGCGATCAATGGCGAGAGCGTGTACGGCCTGCGACACAGCGACGTGGCGCAGATTCTCAAGGCGGTCCCTGTGGGCGGACAGTTCCAGCTGTCGCTCGTTGCCGTCAAGGTGAACCCGAACGCCGCTGCCGCATCGCTCAACAGCAAGCTCGATAGCAAGTATGGTGCGGGCAAGAAAACGCTGCGCTTTGGCAAGGACGGCAAGGGCGCCGAGGTTGTCGACACGGTTCCCGGCGCTGTCGACCGCACACACGCGCTCGAGACCATCTCCGATTTGCTCGAGTCCTTTATGGGCATCCGCGATGTTGATTTGGCCAGCTCGCTCTTCCAGACGGCCGAGAGGGTCAAGGAGAAGGAGTCCTTCAACGAGCTCGTCCAAGAGGAACTCGGCATGTTCGAGTTCCCCAAGGAGTTCGTCTTTGACATCTACTCTGTCATCCACGGCGGCAACCCCACCGCCTGGACCTAAGCAGCGCCTCCAAGTTGAACAGAAAGAGAGTGAGAGCGAGTGTGTTCAAGTGCGAGCGTGTTGTCAGAGAGCTTTTAGTGAAAATAAATGCAGGAACGAATTTGAAATTTGTCCAAAAAATTAGTATTTCTGTTTTGAGAACTGAGATGAGACACAGTCATTATATTTGTTTTATTAGAGGGGTGACGGTGCTACTGTTGTCTGTCGGTGTCAAAAGTTGTCAAAGAAGGGTGGCGGTGTGTTACTCTTTAGTTTGACACACACACACACACATACACACACACAGTTTTTGATCATTCCTATTCATTCTTGCGACTGTGATGAAACGCTCGGCGGCAAAGGAAATCAACAAAGACAACGTTGACGATGTGTCGGACGACGACGAGTCTGAAGTGAAGCTTGGCATCCCCAAGGCTTCCGAAGAGAAACTAGCGCGGCGCCAAATCATTCGCGCTGTGCGACCGACGATCAAGACGGCGGGAGCACCGGCGTCTAAGCCAAACGGGGGATCCACAGCATTCTCGGGCTTTGGTGGCTTTGGGGGGGCTGGAGCCAAGGCTGCGATGAAAGCCACGGTGCAAAACGCGTCCGTGAAGCCAACGGCTTTCTTCTCCGGCATGCCCGCCCTTCCCAAGCCGGCCGCCACAACGCCACCCGTCGCATCAAGTGCGTCGACAACGAGCAGTGCCTCGGTGGCAACAATGCCCTCTGGCCCGCTCGCTACATCCGCAGCCAAGCCGACAGCCGAAGTGCTTGCACAACGTCTGGCGCTGAACAAATCCTTTGCTGAGTGGGTGACGAAAAGGTGTGTGTGTGTGTGTGTGTGTGTGTGTGTGTGTGTGTGTGTGTGTGTGTGTGTGTGTGTGTGTATGTATGTATGTATGTGTGTGTGTATGTTCGAGTCTCATTTGGGTGTTTTTCTTTCACATCAGCATCAAAGAAGACTACGCGTGCGATCTGTCTCCAGCATTTGCCGACTACACGAGCCACATCGAACGCATTGGCGCAACAAAATCAACGAAATCACCCACAGCACCCACATCATCATCATTTGGCGCAAATTCCCACTCAACAAAGACAGCCACATCATCAAGTTCTCCGGCGTCTTCGTCCAGTAGCCCGGCCCCTGCCTTTTCGTTTGGTGCCAAGAAGAAGAAGGATGACGGCGACGATGCGAAAGCGAGTGCGCCCGCTGCCGCTGCGACTCCTGCCTTTTTGTTTGGTGCCCAGAAGAAGAAGGATGACGGCGACGATGCGAAAGCGAGTGCGCCTGCTGCCGCTGCGACTCCTGCCTTTTCGTTTGGTGCCAAGAAGAAGGATAACGACGAGAAAGCGAGTGCGCCCGCTGCCGCTGCGACTCCTGCCTTTTCGTTTGGTGCCAAGAAGACCGGCGAGGCGAGTGCTTCCGGATCTTCGCCGCCTGCCTTTTCGTTTGGTGTCAAGCCAGCGGTATCAAGTGATGGGAGCGCGGGCGAGGGGGCTGCCAAGAAGCCGGCCTTTTCATTTGGGGCGGGTCTTGGTGGGTTCGGCAAGTCGAGCACGTCTGCATCGACAGCGACAGGGGCCTCTGGATTTGCGTTCAACCTGAAGCCCGGGAGTGGTGCAGGTACCGCGAGCGTGGGCGAGAAGGAAGACGAAGGCGACGCAGGTGAAGAGTTTAAAGGGGAGATTAGCAAGGAGGTGAAGGCGGGGGAGGTGACGGGCGAGGAGGGCGAGACAACGGTGGGCAACTACCGGTGCAAGATGTTCATTGATAAAGCGGGCGAGTGGACGCCGAAGGGAGTGGGCGAGCTCAAGGTGAACGAGAATGGAGAGTCGAAGAAGCGACGGGCACTTATGCGCTCTGATGGCAATGGCATTGTGCTCTTTAACACCTTTGTGTCATCGCTCGTGGGCGTTTCCGTTGTCGATGGTCCCAAGAAGACTAATGTGTCGCTGGCACTGCCCGACGAACAGGGCAAGCTGCAAAAGTATCTGGTGCGCTTTAAGAGCGAGGCAGACGCCGCTGCATTTGTGGAAGCCGTCAAGAAGAAGTGAACAAGTGATTAGCTGAATTAGACTTTCAAAATAAGAATTATAATAGTTAATCTTGAGTGATATTCATGAGGATGCTCGTCGTGAGGATCAAGTTTTTGCCCAGTCTGAGTTTAAAGTGAGAAGATCGTAACAATTATTTCACTTCGTTCCATAGTAAATAAAAAAATTATGATTGTATTTTGGATTATAGTATTGCTGCTTTAGTTGTTGGTGTTCTGAGGAGTAATATCACCGTGCGGAAGAGCATGCGGAAGGGGCAGGGTCGCGACAGCCTCATGGTGCTCACGATGGGAGTTGCCAAAGCAGAGAGCCGGCGACGAGTTGGCGACAGTTCCTTGAATGTTCTCACAGATCCATCCATCGTGAGGCCATGAGGAGCCACTCACATGAACATTCTCAAAGTGAAAGTCGGTACACGGACGTGTCTCGTTACAACGCAGAATACCCGGGCTGCATTGCACATGGGATGGAAACAAGCATTAGTTGTGTGCGTTTGAGCATGGCACAAGATAGACACACCTGAGGACACCGTGAGTGGAGGTGATGTTGATAAGAGAGAGGGCGGTAATGGGCACGCGAGGCTGCGTCTCACAATGAGGCAGCAGCGGGTACAGCATGCAACCCGGACCACTGCCGTCAGGCTGCTCCTGCTGCTGTGGTCCGACGTCTACGAGCAAAGCAAAGCAAAGCAAAAAAAAAAAAAAAAAAAAACTCAAGTCAAGTGATCTGCAACATGAGTGAACGGCAGCCTTACAGATGGACCACCAGATGGGGTAAGTAATAACAAAGTTGGCGTAGGTGATGTTGTGAATAATGCCGTCACCCACAGTGCCCGGGTTGGTCTTGACGTAGATGGCCTTGAGTGGATGTTCACTAACTATGTTGCGGAACACAATGTTGCGCACGCAGTTGGTGTTGGCGTTGGGTGGAACCGACCCAATGGTCATGCCCACGCCAAAGCGCACAGTACAGTCCTCAATGAGCATATTTTCGCTGCAGTTGCTGAACCGACCTACATCAAAAAAAATCAAACAAGAACACAAGGGCGTAAGTGGATGTACATAGGGCTATGATATGCACGGCGTTTGTATTCAAGGTGCGTGGGTATGCATAATTGTGGTTTTTTGTACGCGTCGTGCGTGTATATGTCATCTATGTGTGCGTTTAGACCTACTTTGGAGACCGTGTGTGGGCTTAACAGCAACAGCATCGTCAAAGTTCTCGATTGTGCAGTTGTAGATGTGGACGTTAATTCCGGCGGGATCGATCCCGTCCGTGTTGAGAGGAAACGTGGGCCATCCTTCTTTAGTCAACTTTCCATGCTTGCGCAAGAGTGCCTAAGCACAAAGAGTGTGCGGTTACATATGATGAATACAACAAATCACACAAGTACACACAAAGCCACACCTTTTGCTTCTCGACGTTCACCCAAATCGTGACACCATGTACCGTCACGTTCGCAACACGTTGAAACCGCATGTGGAACTGAGGCGAGTTGATCATGGTAACATCCTTGATCTCGACATTGCTGCTGTCGTACAAGTTGAACATGCGCGGACGACCACCCTTGCGCAGCTTATTTTCCAGTGTCAGCACCCACCACTCGAAGCCCTGGCCGTCAATGGTGCCCGACCCTTGCACCACCAGCTGGTCGCACGTTGTGAAGTTGATTGCATCGGCACAGGAGCCGTCAATGCGAGGCCAAGCGCTGACGTTTTGCTGCAGCACTATGGTTCCGTCGATTTGCAGCGTAATGTTGCTCTGACCGTAGACGGACCAAGGGTATTGATAGAACTTCTTGTGAGCCGGCACCACCACTGTGCGGTCGATACTGGACGGCGCGCTCGCGTTGGCAAAGGCCCTATAGTACCCGGAATGAGTGAGAATGCGAAAGCGACATGCGAGAAGCGTACGCCTCAAAGGCTCGCGCATTCGCGAACGCTGCCGCATCAGAAGAGTCATTAGGAATGGCGCCGAATTCTTCAATAGACAACGCCAAGGCACACGAAAGGCACGTCAGTGCAATAAGGCTCAGGCGAACAGAGGCGTGCACAACCATCATGGAATGAAAAAATATTTTTATTGTATTTGTTTGTTGACTAAATTGACTTTTCACTTTTGTGATTTGTAATTCCGTTGCCTCGGGATGAATAATACTCATTTGACAATCATTTTGGCTTCTCTGTGCTTTTGCATTCTCTAGGCTGTGAAGCGCGTGTACACGAATCACACGACTGTTGTTGGTGACGGAGCGAGTTGGATCGTGGTTGGATCAGTGATTGACGACGATGGCGGCGACAGGACGATGGGCCATTCTGCGCCGGGCTCTGTTGGCCAGGAACGCAACAGAGCAGGCAGACGTGGCAGATACAGCTAGCACTGTCTCTGTGCGACGGTTTGCGTCGTTTGGTCTGTTTCACATCGACGCCATCGACTGCGCGACCGTCTCAAACAGGTTCCATGTGCAGCAGTACTCGCGCAAGGACCATCGCATTCTTGTGTGTTCGCTCTTGGAAACCAGACAATCGCACGAGGCTCTCCTGGGCTTCAACAACACTGGAAATGTGTGTATATGGCCTGCCGAAGAGGTGCTTGCCAAGTACTCGCTGGACCATCTCGAGCTGTTTCGGTACACGACTGATAAACTGCGCTATGGGCGAACATGCTCACCGCTGCGTGCTAGGGGGAAGAGGGTGCTCGAGCTTGGGAGTGGTATGACTGCTTTTGCTGGTATTCTCGTGGCGCTGTATGGCGGAGCAACGAGCGTTGCGCTCACAGACGGAAACGAGACTTCCGTTGAAGATAAGGCGCACAACAAGGAAGGTTTTATCATTCTGATCAGTTTTTTCTTGCTCTTTTTTTTGTTCCCACTTGTCTCGCGCACGTATCAAAGCGAACATTGCTGCGAACCAAGAGAGATTCATGACGAGTGCCTCCCAGGTGACGTTCCGTCAACTGCGCTGGTCCTTGGACCTGCCATTGGATGTGCACTCACACACGGTTGACGTGATGCTCTGTGCTGACTGGTACTTGTGGGGAAGTGTTTTGTGGCTGTTGTTGCTGCCGCTGTGTTGCTGTTGTTGTTGTTGCTATTGATAATACGAATGTATGCACTTTTTCTTGAATAGTTTGTTCTTCAGCGAGTCTCACGACGGACTATTACGGGTGATTGTTGAACTTCTCGCGCCTGGTGGCCTTGCTCTTTTCACTGCACCCACGCGCGGCTCAACCTTTCATGATTTTTGCAAGCTGGTACGTCAACACCCCGCGGGTCTATCGGTGGACGTGAGCGACTCATACGACGCCGATGTGAGTCGGAGAAGACATGACGAGTTGCAACAAGACTCGTCCGTCTTTGACGATAACCTTCACATGCCTCTTCTTCTCACCATTCGGCGTCAAGAATAATATCCTTGTTTGCTTTTTGTACGGCGCCTGAGCGATTGTAAATATAAATAAAATCTACCACAGTTCAAGGCGATAGGACACGTTGTCCTATTTTCCTTCACTGACATTGCTCAACTGCAAAAATTAGTAATAATTATAACCCATTTAATAATACTTTAGAAGAATAAAAAATACAATTTTTCCAGGGGTAATAAATAATCCAGATCTACAACAAAATAAGCACAAGGCAGAAGTGCAATCGCTATCCAGTGAGGCAATCGCAATAATAATTATTAATTAGTGTTAATGGTAATTATTGGTAAGTGGAGGAAAGGCTTACCAGAAGGAGAAGAAAAAGTAAAGCTGCTTTTTAATAGAATTACAATAATAATAAGTCCAAGTCGGATCAATCGCAACAGAAAAAAAAAAAAAAAAAAAAAAACAGGTGTCTCGAAGGGCGATCGAAGCCCTGACCTTTAGATCTTCAGTCTAACGCTCTCCCGACTGAGCTATCAAGACATTGTTTTTACGGATAAGCTTCAAATTTACTGCTGGTTCTCCACACATGGAAAAGACTAATTCTATTATTAATACTCCTCTCCTCTTTTTAATTTTCTTGACAAACTGTAGACACTAAACAGTGGCTAATCTGATGTATCTGGCTATGCAATAAATGCAATGGCCAATGTCAGGTCGAGGCGAAAAGAGTGACATTAGAAGTGACAAGAGGAAAGAGTCGAATAAATTAAAGAGTCGACCGAAGAATTAATCAGATAATCAGATCACAATCAGATGTCCCGCTCAGGATATGGTGCATCTGGTGCCTATCGCGTCACTTGTCTGGTCATTAGCCAACATGTTTCCGCTCCTCTCGACGCTTCCGTATCTTAGAAAGTGGTTCTGAGCTGTTTGTGTTGGTCGCTTTTCGTTCGTGATTGATAATAATGTCTTGGATTGTCTTCTTCTTGATAATCAGATTTCTCATTTGAGTCATTTGACATTTCAGTGATTTGGATTTCAGTCATTAGAAAGTGGTTCTGAGCTGTTTGTGTTGGTCGCTTTTCGTTCGTGATTGATAATAATGTCTTGGATTGTCTTCTTCTTGATAATCAGATTTCTCATTTGAGTCATTTGACATTTCAGTGATTTGGATTTCAGTCATTAGAAAGTGGTTCTGAGCTGTTTGTGTTGGTCGCTTTTCGTTCGTGATTGATAATAATGTCTTGGATTGTCTTCTTCTTGATAATCAGATTTCTCATTTGAGTCATTTGACATTTCAGTGATTCAGATTTCAGTCAGTCTTCTTTACAAACAGCGTATACACTATGCAATCCCAGTCATCCGTAGGGGTCCATTGGCAAAGGGTAAGAAGTGCCCACGCAGAGTCGCATTAGATAGAACATTGTGTTTCGTTTCAGGACTCGTACCTGCCGCTTTGGGAGAAACAGGGCCGCCAGGGACCTGCAGCACGAACAGTTCCATTTGGATGCCCCACCGGAGGGCCACAGAAACACACACTGTACGCTTTATTTCGTTCTTTTTTTATTCCCAAACCTTCGCGAAGCGCTCGTCTCTCCATTTCCCAATCCATACTCATCCCCCACCGCCCACTTTGACAGCAATCCGATCGTGACGGGCACCTCTGTGGTTGGGTTACACTACCAGGGGGGCATCATCATTGCTGCCGACACTCTTGGTATAAATCAGTCGCACACAACCGACCTTTTTTTTTTTTTTTTTTGAACTTTCTTACCCTTCCCTTTTGCAGGCTCCTACGGCGGCCTTGCTCGCTTCCGGGATGTCTCTCGCCTTCACAAGATGGGAGAGCACACTGTCGTTGGCTGCTCGGGTGATTTCGCGGATTTTCAAGCCATTCGTGATCTTTTGACAGAGTTGCAGTAAGAACGAAGAGCGCATTCGCTTTATAACTCTTTCCTTGTTCAGAACGTCGAGTGACGACCGAGAAGACGGACACGAGCTGTCGGCACCCGCTGTACACACATACCTGTGTCGTATCATGTACCAGCGACGCTGCAAAATGGATCCTCTGTGGAATCAAGTCGTGGTCGCTGGAACCAACACCGACGGCTCCCCGTACGTGAACAATGCTTATATTATAGTGCATTTTCACTTGTTGCATTGGCTCTCATCTTATTGTTCACCTGCATTTGATGTAGATTCCTTGGGTTTGTTGACAAACTGGGTGTTGCCTACTCGGACCCTGTCATCTGCACTGGCTATGGTGCTTACATCGCCATGCCGCTCCTCCGCAAGATCAACGATTCCCATCCCGAAGGCCTCGACAAGGAGACCGCGAAGAAGGCAGTCAACGACGCCCTGCGCGTACTCTACTACCGCGACGGTCGCTCGCTCAACCGCGTAAGTACAAGTGATGTGTTTTCCTGAATGTGCGACTCAATTGCTTCTCTTTTGTGTACATACAGTACGAAATGGCTGATGTCACGGCCGCTGGTATTACCGTCTCCGAACCGTACACGCTGGACACAACCTGGGACATTGCACGCATGAACAAGGGTTATGAATAAACGCAGTGCAATCATAATCTTAATCGACTTAGAGACTCTTCGCTCGAACACACACAGTGTTGTGTTTTCCAACCTCAATGCACACGCCTTACAGAATATTAACCCCCTTTGCCTTCCGTTTCATAGAGAAAAGGTCATGTGTGCACAGGTGATCCACCTCCTTCGTTTTCGTTGTCTCACGGAACCAACCAAAATAATTAATGATAATAAATTATAATAATAATATTATTATTATTATTATTATAATAATACAAAATATTATAATAATAATTATTATTATTTTTATTATTATTATTATTATTATTATTATTATAAGTACCATGCCGTCCTCCGACCCATCCACGTCTGACAGCGACTCTTCAACGTCCGATAGTGATCGTCACCTCCATCATCGTTGTCACCATCGCAAATCAACGAACCACTCGTCCGAGACGTCGTCCGATTTGTCGTCCGAGTCGTCAGAGTCGTCGCTAGAGTCGTCATTTCTCTCGCCCGCCGACCAAATTACCATCACCGACCGTCAGGCACGTCAGACAACAGACAAAGAAATGGCGCTGTCATTGCAACGAAAATTATTGGGACTTCATCGCGTTGCCTATGGCGACGCCAATACATTGACACTCGCAGCGCAACTGCGGTTAGCACACGCGTATCTCGCTGTCGAACAGCACACGATGGCACGCAAGCATGCACAGAGAGTTCAGCGAGCTTTGCCAACGTCATCAGAGTCAACGGTTAACGTTGCACCTTGGAACTCGGAGCCTTCCGCGACCATTCGGGCTCGAGCGCTGCTTGTCGTTGCTGAGTGTCAGAGAGTGACAGACAAGAGCCACGTCGCTCTTTTGACCGCTCATGACGCCCTTTCAAGTCTGCCAACAACGGCACCCATGTCGCTTCGAGCCCGTGCACTTAGTCTCTGCGCGTGTCTGGAGTCCGACGACGAAGTGTGTCTCAACCTGTTTGAAGAGTCGCGTCTAGCCTGGCTCTCTGCCACAGATCGCAAGGACTATGTTTTCAATCACGCTGACACTCTTCTAAGGCTAGCAGCACTCCGATCGCGGGAGACGTTGGCTTCTGTGGACCGGCCAGCCCTCGAAGTTCTTCAAGAAGCACACGCGGTTGTAGAGAAATTCTTGCCCACCTCCCTGCTCTGTGCCAAAACAGGGCAAGCGCTTGCTGCGGAATTGGTGCGCGTGGGCAACGACAATGATGCGGAGACTCATTTGCGCACGGCGCTGCTGGCATTCGATCAACACACTTCTGCACATCGGCTACCGTGGGCGACACGCGAAGCCGACTGCTGCGAGGAACTTGGGCGGGTCCTGCTGCGCCAGGAAACAGCTGAGAGAACCGAGGAGGCGCTCAAGCTTCTCACACGCGCGACGGTAATACGAGAACAACATGTGGCGCGTGCTTCGTCGGGGAAAAGCGTGGTCGAAGCAAGTACAGTACAATCACAACTGCAGCTGGGCGACGTGATGAAGTTGCGCGGCACTGTAAGGCTTGCAATCGGTGACCTCACAGAGGCTATTATCGATTTCAAGCGAGCACACGAGCAATATACTCACGCCGAAGGACACGATGGTGGCAGAGCAAAAAGAATGCGCGACACACTAGGAGCATTGGACAAGGCAGCTTGTCCACAGCCGACCGCTGCAAGATGGACTTAAGTACTTAAATAATAAAACATTATAAAAATTCTACTGTGCGGAGTAATAACAATGATTATTAATAGTAAGAAGAAGAAGAATACAACGCTGTTCTTAGGGTTAGGGTTAGAGTTAGGGTTTGTTCTAGTGTGTGTTTGTGTTTGATGTGTGTGTTGAGGATCGCGATGTACTCCGAGTGGGCCCCATAAGCTGCTTGAGTATGTGTTAAACGTCTGAATACAATCGTAAAGTTCATGTCTCGGTTAGGGTTTGTTGCTGGACCCGCAGTCTGCGTTTGTAGACGATATTGCAGTGGCAGTTGCAACGGTTGAGCAGGCGCATCGAGCGGCGGAGATTGTGGGAGAGTTCGCGGAACAGTGTCTCTTTCAAGCGCTGCGCACGACGGTGAAAGACCGTGAGCTGCCAATGCTGGTGAGCACGTTGTTTGCCGAGCATGTTTTGAAGAGCCGCAGGGAAGGCGCGCCGGTGCTGGCCATCAAGCGTACGCGCTTCAAGAAGGTCTCAAGGTTCCTGGAGGCCATGGAAGAGGAAGGTATTGTAACACTCAAGGTGGAGCCCAATGGTGTGGCGTTTCTGGAGACGGTGGAAAGGGCGCATCCGCGACTGCGTTCGGCAGTGCTCACCAAGGACACGGTGGCACTGGCCGAGGCAGAGGAGCGACAGCGCACGCTCAACAGAGGTAATATTAATTTATAATAATAATAATAATAACAATAACAATAATAATAATAATAATAATAATAATAACAATAATAATAACAATAATAATAATAATAATAATAATAATAATAATGATAATAATGATAATAATAATAATAATAATAATAATAATAATAATAATACTAATAATAATAATAATAATAATAATAATAATAATAAGAACAATAATAATAATAAAGAACAATAATAATAATAATAGAACAATAATATCAGTTGGGCATTGGCATGTAAAAATAGTTTTGTGTGTGTGTGACAGATTTTCTCATATCCTTCGCGTTCGTGTGTTTAGAGATGGCGAGTTATCGGAGTGTGTACCAGGCGAACAAGACCCACACTCAACTGTTTAGTGTCTGGGCCGAGTCTAAAGGCATTGAGTTTGATCGACTGATTGTGACCTCGAGAATGACAGTGATAATGACGAGATCGACGCTACCGTAGCGACCGTGAGCAGGCTAGCTCCACCGACTCTGTCGGAAGCGATTCGAGCGACGACGTCGCCGACGACGATGCCAACGTTGCACCCACTCCCAACTCACCGCCGCTCTCGCTAACAACCCCAAGTATTGCATCTCGTTCTACTTCGACAAGGATTTGGAAAAAGACTGGTCCATGCTCTTGGCCACCATCCTGCACCCACGCAACAGCGGGCACCCTGCAACAGACGACCAGAGCTCAACCTCGTCGCCAAGTCGATTCGTTTCCTACGCTACCGATTCACCCATTATGGAGCAAAGTGACCGGCCAAGGGCAACCGAGAATGGAGCAAGATGACCCGAAGGAGAACATACAGGAGACACACAAGATGATGATCAAGATTCTCTGTGAGGAGACATACCTACAGCTTCTCATCGATGGGAAGGGACACCTGCCGCGCGAGAAGCGTCCACGAGCCCATGACAATGGCAATGAAGGGCGTCTGACGACCAAGCGAGCACGGCGTGCACAGGAGAACCAGTCTGCTGTCGATGCCTTTATGGCCATCTCGGAGGATGATGAAGAAGAAGAGGAGGAAGAGGAGCTCGACGATGATGAAGGCGACGCCGAAGATGAGGAGCGGAGAGAAGATGCACGTATTCGACGGCTGGCGATGCCGACTCTTCTCCCGTGGCTCCGGCGCAAGCCTAAGGTCGGTGACGAGACGTTCTCGTTGGCCGACTACTGGGAGAAACGAACCGAATCTGTTTTGCGCCGTGTTGTACGTCGAGTCGGTGCTTTCGTTCCGACACAGTGCAGGGTTAAGCGCGTCAACAAGGTCCCGAAACAAGCTTGGAAGGGTGACCGTAGCTCAATGCTTCCCAAGACTGTCATCCGCAACACATTCCTCCACACCAACATCACGTACTACCCACCCAGAGACTTCAACTGGACCATGTTCGACAATCCAAAGTGATAAACTATCTTGTAATGATCTACTCCAAATTTACTATGTAAATAAATTGTAAATAAAAATAAAAGCCAATTTATTTTACTCAGTGCCCTAATAACTAATTTACTCTTTTATTTTTACTACCCTGGTCAAAACACTTTACATAGTAATTTGGAGCCTTATGCATCATTGCCTATTGCTGCGCCGAGGCTGATCCAAGCGGCGTGTTTCACATTTCGTGTTGTTTCACATTTTGGAGTCTCCCCTCCTCGTAGTGAATAATCAATTTAATCAAATAAATTCTCCTGACTACAACCGCAACAGTAAGCCGCATATTCTTCATGGGGTTGGATACATTCGTTTGGATTTGTCGACGATGCATGACGCCGTCGGTATCAGTTCATTTTTCTGACGACCGATGCAAACATATCGCGATAGCGAAATTGCCGGCGTATCAACACCCGCTGAATGTCGCAGTGATGATCATGATGGTGTGTGTCCATTTGCGGTGGGACGCGATTGCTGGCGTGTGCGAAATGCAATGCGAGAGAGAGAAAAAAACGGGTCATCACAAAAAATCATGAGTCGACTCGACAATACACAGTGCAAAAAAAAGTTCGGTTTCGTTGCAAAACGTGGTCTGGAGGGGTAGGCGGTTGAAGGATGTATCGCCCATGGGCTGTATGTCGATAATGTTCCTCGTGCGAACGAAACGCGGAGGTGGAGATCATTCTCGCTTATTTTATTTTATTATTTTTTTGCGAACCTGTCCTGCTGTGAATCTTTTGGTGTTCTATGCCAGCGCTTCACGTGTCTCGCAAATGATGCATACTTGTATTGGAGGTCGGTGATTCTTGTGAGAGCGCTCCGCTTATTATTTTTCTTTTTTTCTTTGAGAATCTCCCTGCTCGCTAGCACTTGCAAACCACGGAATATTATGGGTGGAGGGAATGAGTGTTGGACGTTTGGCGCGGTTGTGGTGGTTCTGTTTCAGGCTGCGTGGTGGTCATTGGATGCTGGATTATAGTACCGTTTGTACTTGCGAGTTTTGATTATTTAGACGAATATTCGCCAACAACTGCTTGCCGTGGTATCCCGTGTTGTACACTGTACAGATATTGTAGTGTGGCGATGGGTCAAACGTCGATAACTCGGAGGGTTGGGATTCTTTGTGGCATGATTTGTTGTCGTCTTTCGTTTCCTTCTGGTTTCGTTTTTTATAAAAAAAGCTTTGTATTCGTTCCATTGGCCTGTCGAGTGTGTATACGCGATACTCGATGGCCAGATGACAGATCTCAAATTGACAGCGAAATAACCCTGGCTGTTCTCAAACGTTTCAGATTGTAATGGCGGAAAAGCGTGCTCTTATCGAAGATCTCTCAGCCTCTCATCCAGGTAGTTAGATCCGTTTGGTAGTCTTTTCTTACTTTTGAGCTTTCTTAGTGACTTTCGTTCCGTCCATGGAATTTGCGCAATCAGAGGATATAGTTTGGCTAGCACTCACTCCGATTCGTGATGATCGCCTTCCATCGCTACCTATATCCATCACGATGACAAATAAAGACGACTGCACTGCAACTCTTGCATTTCTGCAAGGCGATGTGATTCTGTGGCGGGCAAAATTGTTCCGCGAAGTTATCATTGAATCCATTCGAAACTACTCTACTGGAGACAAGTGGATATTCATTGCGAAAAAAAACGTGCCTGGCATCTGGACGACGTACGTGTTCAGTGTATTGCTTCTGACTAACTCGCACAATATCTTTAGACCGTTTCATGGCTACTGCAATGAGTCTCCTAACAACTTCTTCCCCTTACAGCCGTCAAGCAAAAAACTGGTCCAGATTGTGCTAGCGTCTTCCGACTCCCTTTGCCGGTGCTGCGCTGAATTACTCTATGGCACTTGTACCAGCGAAAACGCACACGAGAAGCTTTGCAATGATTATGCCTTGTATCTTGAGGTATTCGAGTGATTGAAAAATGTCCATCTTAATACGTTTTCCAGACCAACCGCGCCGCTCTGGAGCAAGAAATGGGCCACTGCGACTTTGAGGCATGGAAGAAGATGGTCGCGAACCTCCAGCAGGAGTTGGGATCCCTGCCAATTACCATGCCGGACATTGATGGTCTTGTCGAATTTGTTACACTTTCTTCCGTCGATGAGCTTCGGACCTTTGAACCGAACTCCATCTTTGTCGTCCTCGTGTGCCATGGCAACGAAGACTCGCTGTTCTCGAAGGCACGTACTATCAAATCTCGCACGCATAACTTGAATTTCTTTCTTTTCTACTTAGGATGCCCACAAAGTGGAGACGAACAGGGTCAAATTCGATGACATCAACATCAAAATGCTCCAGTGGGTCGGCGTCCAAATGCTCCTTACGACGGCGTGCTCGTCTGGTGCATCAGGCGGTATCATGAGTCGTCTTGCGTCTCAGAAGCGAGATATGCGTATCATCGCACCTCGTCGGGTATTGCTCGCCGATGAACCGAAGCCACTGGTCGTCTTCTTGGTGCGCCTCCTGCTGATCTGGCGAGGAGATCCAACCACCCTGGAGGAGACCGCTGCGACTGCCGACCCTGACCTCAACTCTGACAACGTAACCGCTCAGTTTTGGAAGGCGAACCCCGTTGACCCGAAAGACAGCTCGAAGTATCTCTTTGTATGCTACAATCTTCAGGGTAGTGCTATCATACATAATGGAGTTTTGACTTTCTCTTTGCTTAACTCTTCATGTGTGGCTTTTTCTAGGGCTAGGAAACGCGAGCGGCGATGTCGCAGGCACGCAGCAAATTCGGAACTTGGCTAAGCAACTGGGCCATCCTGTCTCTGCAATCGCAGCCTCAGCAATGCATGCGGAGGCAGAGAAAGAACTTGAGTTTGTCTCTAAGACGCCCGCGAGATTTCTCCCGGAGTCCATTCGTCGTCGCCAAAATGCGCCAGTCAACCTTCAGCTCTTTCAGGACCCCCAGCATCAATGCAAGTATGTGCCCCTGGGTTCTGGTTGCACTTTGGGCGTGTCTCGAAAAATCTACCGATGCGAGGAGTGTGGATTTGAGACCCACTCGTACGAGATTCCGATGTAAAAGATGAGGAAGAAGAACATATTTCCAAATTTAGTATCATAAGCGTCATGAGCCAGTCATTGTAGTTGCTGTGCTCAATAGCGCGGCGGTTACTTTCTTTGTACGGCTGTCGCATGTAGAAATGGAAGACTGGTGGTGATTTTGTAGGGGTTGCTGCGACAAATTCAAGGGTTAGTGGTCCCAGGTCTGCGTCCATGAGTACGAGAGTCTTGGCGTTCTGTGAAAATAGAGGATATGTTTTTCCCATATTTCTGACATTGCCTCCGTCAGCGAATGAGTCTTCAGGCCCCAGCCAGGGAATTTTTACCCCTCCCGCTATCATGTGGAATGGAATGCGGAATATATATTTTTATGGGTATATGGAAGAGAGGCTATTGTTCATGATGCAAATGCCGATTGGTATATTTGCCTATATCGGCGAAGAGCACACTGACTCGCCCGTACTTCGCCACCCAAACGTCGAGGTACTATCATATGAACACCTTCGTTTTTTGGGAAATCCTATGGCAATAGCTTCATCGAACAAGACGATCTAGTCATCCGATCCATCCTCGCAAGAAGAACACCTGCAGCAGAGAAATACGTCTACCACTGAAACTTTTTCGCCAGTCAGCCATTCCGAACGAGCCAAGACACGAACACACCCAGCTCCCTCTCACCGCCCCAGAAGCAGTCCCATCCACAAAATTTCTTTTCAGTGAGCAACTGCGATAGCTGTCTCGGCAGGGTCTGGTCCGTTTGGTTCATCGTTAAAAAAAATTTCGGCAAATTAAGGTGTAGAGTGCGAGTTGAAGTCGTTTGTGGAAGTCTGTGGATTCCAACTTGCAAGTGAACTGCGAAACTGGATTAGGGACCACGTGTATAATGCTCTTCTGGGTTGTGCACGAATACAAAGCTGTCGTCCTCTTCCCCGGACTCGTCCGTGCGAGTATGCGCAGATCCATCGCTTTCGTCGTCGGGATCGTCAGGGCTATTCATGGGTGAAGCACTGCTGTCGTCGTAGGTGTCGTCCATGGACACAATGGTGCGCGCCCGCTCAATGCTTTCGTCGCCAGCATAATCAAGGGCATGTATAGGCGAAGCATTGCTGTGGTCGTAGTCGTCTTTCTCGAAAACGGGTTAGGGTTAGGGTTAGGGTTAGGGTTAGGGTTAGGGTTAGGGTTAGGGTTAGGGTTCAGTTTTTTTTTCATTTCTTCCTTCCCCAGCAAACTCCTGTGCGTACTGCCGGGCGTTCGTTGATCAATCTGATCGACTTTTTCAAATTTGAAAAAGCAAAAAGAGGAAAAACATTTCGCGACTAAAGTCTCTCTTCTTCCCGGCCCCGGCGGGCTGGATGCCTCCCGGGAAGGCAGCTCTAACTGCGCTGGTGAAGGAGGGCCTCGGCTCTGCGGCGGGTGACGTGATATCTGTGGGAACGAGGGTCGACGTGCAGCGGTCACCCGAGAGCCCCATTGCGCCGGTTCCGGTCCGCGTGCTGGCCGACGCGCGCCCCGGAGTGGTAGTCACGGTGCGTTCGGACCGTGTGGACGCGGTGATGAACCATATCGGCCGCTGGGGGTTGACCATCGGACGATCGATTTTCAAATATGCGGAAATCTCGATGCAGTTTGAAGTCTTTCATTCCGAATCCCTGAAACGCGTTGACGTGACCGCCGCGATCAAGGCCCAGCTGCAGGCCTTGGACGTGTGCCACTCGACCCGTGAGCCGTCGTACGCTGAGGCACTGAGGGGCGCCGGACAGCGGCATTTTGTCTCAGTAAAGTGGAACGGCGACCAGCGCGCGCTCCACTTTCTGCCCCAGAGCGCCAACGAGCTACGTCACCACTCAGGCAACGTTCA
>CALSCP010001493.1:119985-134511 GCA_943704425.1 Ministeria vibrans ATCC 50519 | reverse complement strand
TTTTTTTTTTTTTTTTTTTTTTTGTTTTGGTAGGACCCCCAGAAGTTGAAGAAGAACCTCCTAGCGGGCAAGAGCAACTGGCCTCCTTCGTACGGTTGTGTGCGTCGGTCAAGATGTTTTCCAAGGCAGACTCGCGCAAGTGAGATAAATTCCAGCCATATACATGCTGTAATTAATACCCTCCTCACCTTGTCTTGCTTTTTTTTTTTAAGACTGGACGAGTCAATGGTGTGGAATCCTGTTCCAACAGACGCACAGCTGAATTTGCTGCGACGACGCATTCAACGTGTACCAACGCTGATGGTAAACTCAATACGTCCACACTTTGTTGCATTTTTTGATACCTTGTATTTTTTTCATGTGGAACAGACGAAGAAGGACGAAAGGGAAATTGTGCGAGGGACGGTTGAGGCGGATGGTATCGAAAGTGTTGGTGCACTCAAGCGGATTCCATTGCATTGGTCAAAAGACACGCTGCTTGTGCCGCGACGCGCCCCTTCATACCACAACGGAGCGACGGCCGAGCAGTTGAGTGCCGAACAGAAGCGATGTACGAAGTTGTTGCGGAAATAATGACATAATTAACCTAATTATTATACTAATAATTTTATCTGACTCACTTTTCTCAACAGTTTCGTCGGCTGCCCAGTATCGCATGGCGTCGGCGGTTGCGAATGCGCACCTGGACTCGACGAGTGCAGTGCGTCATCAACAGCAACAGTCGAAAATGCAACGTGACAAGTGGAAGGCAGTTTCTAGCAACCCCCTCGACGAGTACTTGCTCATGCGTGGTCAACAGTCTCTCGTGAGCGCACCACCGTTGTCTCGTCAACAGCAGCAACACCATCAGTCTGAGCCAACGACCATTACAAATGCCGCGAACAGCGACATTGAAGATGCCCTTGATGATGGCATGGATGTTGATGCACTTTGCTTTGCTGTGGATCAAGTTGAAATGCAGTTGCAGACCCAGCAACTCAGTGCACAGCGAGATGAAATGATGCCATGTACCATCATTGCTACGGTACGTATAATTATCGTTGAAATTATTATTATTATTATTAATTTTACCGGTTTTAAATTCTCTTCTTTAGAATGCAATCCTTGCGCGCTATCGCCTTTTGCGTCTTCTCCAAGAGCATTACTCTATCTCCGTTATTGACCGCAACCTCAGTGGAGTTCGACCGGTAATTATAAAAAGACAATAACAGCTGATTAATTTGATGTAATTAAATTCAATTTTTAGCAACTGAACAGTGACATTGCGGAAGATCTTATTATTGACGAGCGCACTGCCGTTGTTATGTGTTCTGCCGAAGCTCTGACTCACGGCACACGTGAGAGCAATCGCAAGTCCATTGGAGCTCTTTTGCAATTGATTTCACCCGCTTACGAACGTGTTCACGTCCTTGTCGAAGTGTTTCCCGTCGCCTCATCGACCGCGCGCCTTCTCGAGCCAGAAAGGTAAAACAGAAAGTGGCTCGCGTGAAATTATTATTAATAATAATAATTATTATTATTATTATTATTATTATTATTATTATTAATTTTATCTATTATATATTCATTGAGTAGTCTCATTGGACCTGCTTTTACGGAAGCAATGGTATTGCTGCATGCTCAGCTGGAGCAATACCGTGGGGGCGGACAGTGTGATTTTGTGGTGGAGCACACCTTCTCGATGGAGCAGACGGCACTGCGCGTTCGTCAGCTGTGCACTCGTGCCATGCGCACTTCATCTGTGTGGTCTCTCGAAGACTATGGCAATCGTGATTGGATTCCCAGACAGCTCACAACGGTATCGAATAACAATAATTATAACAAAAATATTATACTATCATTATTAATTTTAATTTTTTGATTCTTTTATTTCTGTTTGTGTAGCACGAATGGTTCCTTTTGCAAACCATGCCCTTTCTCAATGCCTTTGCCATCCAGATCATTCTTTCGAGTGGTCCTTTGCGTGACCTCATGCAGCTCGATCTGGCGCAGGCCACGGAGACGTTTGATCGTCTCTCGGCGAGTCAAAGAGCCCATTTCGTCGACATGTGCAACATGCAAGTTCCAGGCGATGCAGACAACGTACTTAACAAGCAAAATGATAACAATATAACATGACATTTATTGTTACGTTGTATTGCTCGAAAAATTGCGACGTCTGATAATTTTATAATTATTTTTATTTTTGCACAGGTTGTTCCGCAATCTGGAGTGAGCGTTTTGACTCAACGGTCCGGAGAAGATGCAGTGACGCCACAATTGAATCGGGTTGGGATTGAGACGGAAGAGGATGAGGAGGAGACGGGACAACGGTGGCAACGACGTCAAGAGGTGCTCTTCAGCAAGGGTGGTGGGGGTGGCAACAGCAGCAGCGGTAGTAGCAGCAGCGGCGGCGACGGCGGAAGTAGAAGTGGAACTAGACTGTCGGGGATCAGTAGCAGTGCAAGTGGGGAGCGAGTTCGTCCATGGCACCAGGCAACAGAAGAGTCGCCCTATCGTCTAATGTTTGAGAAGCGAGCGACACTACCACAAGGTCAGACGCGTCTGACGACTCCCACCCGTGCGGCCACTGTCACTCCCTATGGCTCATTCCCTGCCCATTCACCCCGTTCCAATGATTCCATGATACTTGTGCGTCAACAGGGCGATCGTCAGATGCGTTTTGGTCGCAAGTAGACACTTGTTTGTTATTTTCTTTTTTTTTTTACACGTATGAGGTTACATTTACAATTTTTTTCAAGTACACATTTCGGATAGAGAGGTAGGGAGAAACATCGACTATGCAGGTGGCTCGACATCAAAGAGGAGACAACCGCAGGTGAGAGCGCCGTCGACCTTTGCGACTTCACTTTTATCGACAAGCAGCACATTGCGACTGTCGATGACAGAGCGCAATACGCGCATGATGCCCGGATGCAGCGGCCGCGGCACGAGCAGCCCGTTGTTTACTGCGACCACGTTGGACTGCTCTTCAGGCACAAACACCCCCTCGTACGGCTCTAGTTCGCTGATGGCCTTGTACAGAATGACGCCCGCACTGCGTGCACAAAGAGATGGAGAGAGAAATGCCCATGAGCAAAACGAATGGCATTTGTGTTGATTGTGTCAGTGAACATACCTATTTCCCGCACACAATAGATGGTCACTGGTAAGTTCCGTGACGGCACTCTTCAAATGGAGACCCTTTGGCACAAGCACATCTGTGACACGGTATCCCACTGGTTCAAACACGGCACGCAGCACTTCCGCCCCGGCGACGTTGGTTCGCGAGGAAATACCGCAGAAGATGTGCTTTCGAGAGTGGAGTACCAGAACGTCACTGCAGTACCAATATCGTTTTAATCATTGTCGTGATACGATGAGAATGACATACCCGCCATCACATCGCGCGTCTGTGTTCATGTCGCGCATTGCAAACACCTCGACACCTACGAGTGTGTGAGAAAGAGACCACCCCCCCCCTCCTCCCTCCGTCTGCGTCTCTCTCAGTCGCCTCTCCGCCGTGTGTCCGTACCAAGGTCGGCGAGAGTGCGCTGGAGTGGACCGCCTTCGTTTCGCCGCGACGCGTGTCCCGGCGCAGTGACGACCACGCGATTGTGGACGGCCACAGCGGTGTCCTCGACGAAGCAGCAGTCGGGGTGAGCCTCGTCGGGATCAAGCTCGATCACGGTGGGAACAAGGCGGCGCAGTGCAGCCACATAGCTGAAATGTTGACGTCGGGCCTGGCGAAAAAATGTTGAGCGCAAGTCGGACCTTTTCTGATTTGATATTGGAAGGTCGTACTCGCTTGATGTCGACGGCGGGAGCCGTCTTGGACATTTTCAACGCGTGTGTGAATGAGTCCGGGATGCCGCGCACGATGGCGTGCGTTGCAGACGGAATGGAGGGACCTTTTCGGCCAAACATGAACCGAAACATCGAGTCCATTGATTCGACGCCTACGCTGCACCCGTGCTGCTACGATTGCTTCGGATCAATGCGACTAATAGATTATAAAAAGTTAAAAGGTCACAGATCAGTGATGCGTGTCGCGATGACTGATGCGTGAGTGCGATCAGAATCATTCGATTGCCCACCGATTTGAGATTTCCTCTCTTCTCATTGATCAATCGTAACTTTCCACATTTTTTCACGTTCCAGAAGGCTGCACGATGGGCGACGAGTACATGGATCCGGCGGACGCGCTGCAGTTCGACGTGGACGACTATGCGGTTCCGCAAGAGCAAAAGGTCGCCAAGAAGATTGGCAAGGTCGGCAAAACGGAGGCCAAGTGCCACGGATGCAAGGCAGTCAAGCCCATGGTAAGGTGCAGCAGAGCGACAGCCAGCGAGCGACGGCGCTTTCACACTAAATCGTTTTTTCTTTTTTTTTTTGGTCCTGTCATTATTATGTCTCAACCACTTTTGTCCCACACTCAAACATTTTCCCTCAGCGCGACGTGTACGCCGGCGGCGATGCCAAGCCCTACTGCCTTGAATGCTACTCAAAGAAATTTGCTCTTGGCACGTGTGTTGAGTGCGGCGAGAAAGTCTTGGGGCATCTGGGTATGAGAGCGAGAGAGAGAGAGAGTGTGTGTGTGTGAGAGAGAGAAGTGTGTGTGTGTGTGTGTGTGTGCGTGTGTTCGTCTCTCTGTCTGTCTGTCTCTGTCTATGTGTGCGTGTTTGTGTGTCTGTCTCTGTCTATGTGTCCTGTTTGTCTGTCTGTCTCTGTTTATGTGTGCGTGTTCGTTTGTGTGTGTCTTTGTGTGTCTGTCTGTGTCTGTGTGTATGAATGGTACTTGTCATGTTCTAAATGTGTTTGACTTAGATGATATGTACGTCAAAGAGGCAGGGTTGTTCTGGCACAAGAAATGCTACAAGGGCACCGCGTGTGATGCGTGCATGACAGTACGAAAGCAAGGCTAAACACTCTATAAACATCATACTAATTTCATGTTAATAAAATTTATCATTGTGTGTCTGTTTAGGTCATTTTTGGAGATGTTCTCAATGCGCTGGACCTGTCATTCCATCCGGACTGCTTCAAGTGCATTGAGTGTAAATCGCTTATCTCGGGCGGATTTCACAAAGTCGACGGACGACCTGTGTGCATGAAATGCATGAAAAAGAAAACAGACGAAGTGAGAACAAGAAACAAGAGCACTATTGAGAGGGGGGAAGGAAACAAGTGGAAAGTCGAGCATTGTAATTATTAATGTGTGTGTGTGTGTGTGTGTGTGTGTGTGTGTGTGTGTGTGTGTGTGTGTGTGTGTGTGTGTGTGTGTGTGTGTGTGATAGGCGGAGAAGCGCAATGGGCGAGCACCGGCACGGCCACCAAAGCCAGTGCTGATTGTTGAAAAGGGCTCGGTTGATCAAGACGGCTCAAAAAAAGTAAGACAAACGGAGAGAGAGAGAGAGAGTTTGAGAGAGAGAGAGAGAGAGAGAGAGAGAGAGAGAGAGAGAGAGAGAGAGAGAGAGAGAGAGAGAGAGAGAGAGAGAGAGAGGAGGAGGAGGAGAGGAGGAGGAGGAGGAGGTGTGTGTGTGTGTGTGTGTGTGTGTGTGTGTGTGTGTGTGTGTGTCAGAGAGAAACAAAGTGATAGAGAGAAAGAAACAAAGTGATATAGTGAGTGAGTCGGTGGGCCTGATTGATTGTTCTTTTAGATGCAAGAAACGATTGATTATGGCGCAAACTGTTTGCGTTGTGGAGAAGTAATGAACACAAACGGACACAAAACGGAATCGGTAAAAATTAATAGTCTGTCTGAGAGAGAGAAAAAAAAAAAGCAACTGATAGAGAGAGGACTCATTGTGTCACTGGATTTTTAGGGCATTTATCATGAGAAATGTTTTGTGTGCGATGGATGTGGAGAGAACATTAAGGGAGGTACATAAATCAGTATTGCATATTCCAAAACATCTTTTCTGACTCTGTTTCGTTGTTTATCTGTTGTTTCTTAATCTATGTGTCTGCCTCTCTGTGTGTGTATGTGTGCAGGAGGCGACATTGTGGAGAAGCACGACGAGCGGTACACGCGCGTGTTCCATGCCGACTGTGCGCGCGAGACACTCCTGCCCCGCTGTACCAAGTGCGCCAAACCCATTGAGGGCCAGTTCCTTGATCTGGACGGTGGCCAGTTGCACCCTGAGGTCACTCACTCTCACTCTCACTCTCTCTCTCGTACACTTATTAATCTTTTGTCATTTTAGTGCTTCACATGTCATAATTGCCAAGTCAATTTGAGCGGTGTGGCCTTCACCCGCATCAACAACCTACCTCATTGTAAAGATTGCGGGCAGAAGAAGATGCAGCCGAAGAAAATGGGTGGAAAAAAGTTCAAATGGTGAATGAATCAAAACTCAACAAAATATAAGATCAAACAACAATATCGACTCAAAAGTAACAAAAAAAAGCATCGAAACAAAAATCAGGATAATATTAAGTAATTAAAAAATAATTAATCTTCGATTTCGACAAGATCAAATTTTTTCAAAATCATCAAATAATTACTGTACTTTACTTTGTGATTATTGAGATGCGCTCTGTGGCTGTGCTGCTCAGCGCGCTTGCTGCTGTTGCATCTGCATCTGGGGCGTTTGATGTGCCGTCGGCGATGGATGGTCTGGCGGGCGAGGTGCGCTATCGGATTGCGATTATTGCGGATAAGGACATTCGATCGCGAGTGAGCGATTCATTCGAATGGCATTCGTGGCTGATCACGGGCACGCTGGTGCGCCGCAGCAACGGGTCGTATGCGCTGGAGTGGGACAACCTTGACGCTCCTCGCGTCGTCTCGTCGACGCTGTCGGAGAAGGGACGCGGAATGGAATTGTCTGATCTGTGTGTGTGGAACGGTCGTCTCTACTCAGTCGATGATCGCTCCGGAACGGTCTTTGAGATCAACGTGGACACGGCCACGGCGGTGCCACGCTTCATGCTCACAGACGGCAGTGGAGAAGTGGCGAAAGGTAAGACACACAGACACATCTTAATCATATTGTTATAATATTATTAGTGTGGTGATGTGACACGTTGTGTGTGTGTTTGTGTCAGGCTTCAAAGCAGAGTGGATGACCGTAAAGGACGGACAACTTGTGGTCGGTGGCATGGGCAAAGAATGGGCCGATCTGAAAGGGAACATTGTGCATCTGAATCCGCAGTGGATCAAGGTACAGCTAAGCGAGGAGAGAGTGACATGACGGTTCATTGTGCGTTACTTAGACGATTGACACGTCGGGTCAAATCCGACACATCAACTGGATAAACGAGTACGAGGCGCTGCGAGTGTCGACCGGCACGTCGTATCCGGGCTATTTGTTGCACGAGAGTGCCATTTGGAGCCAAGTGCGACGCGAGTGGCTGTTTCTGCCGCGCCGAGTCAGCACTGAGGCGTACTGTGAGCGCAAGGACGAAGCGCGCTGTGGAAACGATCTGTTGATGACCGACGAGTCGTTTACAACCGTACGATACGAGAGAAAGAAATACCGTGTGGGCGAAAGAAACGCATTCTATTGTTGTTTTTACACTTTGTTTTTCTGACTCTGCCTCACTTTGTCCGTCCGTCTGTCTTATTTTCCGTCTGTTTGCTTGTCTGTCTGTCTGTCTTGATTTGCCTTAACGCTTTCCCTTCAATGTAGATCCGACGAGTGAAAGTGGGCGACCTGAACCTTCAGAGGGGGTTCAGTTCGTTCAAGGCGATTCCGTTTACGGACGACCGTGAACTGATTGCGCTGAAGACGGAGGAAGTGACCGACTGGACAACAGGTGAAGTGGATGTGGTTGCGTCGTATGTGACAATTGTGGATACGGACGGAAATGTGCTGCTCAAGGAGGAGTTTGTCATTGCGGAGAAGTTTGAGGGTATAGAGTTTATCGACTCTCTCTCGAACGCATAAGGGAAGACGAGTGCACATTGCGATTGTAGATAGAGATCATATTGAAAAAAAAAGGATGACTTCCCTACTCTTGACACGCCCATCAGCATGCAGCATTGTGACTGCAGCCACTACACGGAGAATATATATTTTTTTCAACACGAATAATGTAGTGACTATTCAATTTCGATTAGTTTCAATTTACAACTATTACAATTAATTTACAAGGCACTCTTGTTCCTCCTTTGCTATGGCGGACTGGGAATTGGGCGACGAGAGTGCCTGGCTGGATTCGCAGCAGCCAGCGGCGGTGGCGGAGGAGGAAGAGGCGCTTGTTTATGGCGATGAGGACGATGCAAATGCTGGCGAAGGGTTTGCGCATTCTCGTACGTTGTTGGGATGTGTGTGTGTGTGTGTGTGTGTGTGTGTGTGTGTGGTATTGTGCGTGTCTTGTCCGTCGCATGGCGGTGTGGAGTGGGAACTGGCACTCGTTTTGAGGGGGGTTTGAACTTTTGATGTTTTGGCGCGTGAAACGTCTGTCGGCGTTTCCGTCGGTAACGGACCTCTGTGCGTAGAACGCAACCTAGGAGAGGTGCTGGTGTTTGACGAAGGTGACTTTGCATCGGAAGGTATGTGCGTGTATCGCTGTGTGCACCGATGGGGCGACCGCGTAAGTAACGGTTCGTGTTGTGTAGCGTCGCCCTCGCCAGTACGGCCTCCCAAGAGCCCCACGGCTCGCGGTTCACCCGACGCCTTCGACTACAACATTAGTGACGACGACGAGGAGCTCGAGACGGGCGGTCCGTCCGAGGCGGACATGGTGCGAGCGCGACGACTGCTCTCCAAAGGGGACGAGACGGTCGCATGGAACATTCCGGCGTCACGCTCCGCCTACCGTCGCTCCAAGCGTCGGTCGGAGATAGCCAGCGGTTGTATCGACGACATCAACGATGACGGAGGCTACGACGAGTTTCACGCGCGTGGGGTTCCCGGCAACTTTGGCGATGTGTACGCACGCATGCCGACGCGTGCCGAGATTGACGCCGCCAACAAGCGCGAGGAGGCGAAGCGACAGGAGGAGTCGCGCGAACGACTGCGTCAGCACAAATTCAGTCTTGTGAACCGTGATCGTATCAGCTTTGGCAGCGGCGCCGTCGCAAATCGTCCATACCCCGGGCGACAGTTTACCGTGACTGCGTCGGATGGTCGACGCGTCTATGTGCGTGTGCGCGACAAGAGTGCCACTACCAGCACCACCACGTACAGTAACAAGGGTAGCTGCACAACAACAATTACAGAGGCGACTACCACCAGCAACAACAACATCAGCGGCAGCGACAACGCCAGTGAGCCCACCACGCAGCTGCTAAGCGCGCCCATTGCACAGCTGTTGGGTGACCTTGAGACGGCTCGTGTTGCGGAAGCCATTGAAGCAACGGCACAACAAGAGGACAAGAAAGAGCGACAGAAAGGAGTAGGCGCACGACGCACACTGGGCAGTGCGACAAACGGTGCACTGGAGGAGGACACGACGAGTGGGACTGCAGGCGAGCGACTGCTTTGGGTCAACAAGTACGCATCAAAGTCGTACGTTGACCTGATTAGCGACGAGGAAACAAACCGCGCGCTGCTCATGTGGCTGCGCGAGTGGGACTACTGTGTGTTTGGACGACCTAATATGAAACCACGCGTAAGACGATATGATGTGTGAGAGAGCGCGCGCGTGTGTGTGCTGAAGAGAGTACTCTCTCTATCTGCGTAGGAGAGTGATGCAGTGCAAGGTGCTGGGAGCACCAAAGGCGCCAGCGGGGTGTTTCGGAGCAACAACAGCAGCGGCCACGGGAGCAACAGTCGCAGTGGCGGGCGTGCGCCGTATACGGGTGCGAGTTCGGCTCCTTCCGACGTGCACCATCGGCCCATGCCGCGCGTCATTCTGCTCAGCGGACCTCCCGGGCTGGGCAAAACCACTCTGGCGCATGTGTGTGCTGTCCACTGCGGCTACCATCCCGTTGAGATGAACGCGAGGTACGTACACTCAACTGACTGTACCGACTCACCTGACGAGTTGCACGTAGTGATGATCGCGCGGAGGAGCTCTTTCGCAATACTGTTGTTGCTGCGACTCAAATGCGCTCTGTCACAAGCAAAGACACACGTCCAAACTGTCTTATCATTGACGAAATTGATGGAACCACAAAGGTAACAACATATATTTGTCATGGTGGTCTTAGTCTGACTCACGGACGTTTCAGGCGTGCATTGCATTTCTACTGTCGCACATTGAGGGACGCACGTCCAACAAAAAGAGCAAAGGGGGAAAGAAAGCGACGGGAGCGGGTCAATTGCGCAGGCCTATCATTTGCATTTGCAATGATTTGTACGACAATTTTCAAATCGAACTTCGAAGTGCAGATGTCTCAGTGTGTCATGGCGTAGGTTTGCTCCTTCTTTGAGGTCACTGAGGAAAGTGGCGCTTGTGTTGCAGATGAAGCCCACTGCTCAAAATGTGCTGATTGATCGATTACAGGTGAGATTGATGGATAAGAGCGAAAAATTTTTCTTCGCTTTATCAATCGATGCATTGTCTTCTTCGCTCTCTAACAAACGCTTTTGGTTTTTTTTCTTCTTTCTTTCTCTTCCTCGCTCTGTAAAGTTCATTTGTGAGAGTGAGCGACTGAGTGTGGAGCGACGTGCGCTTGTGGGATTGGCTGAGCTGACGGGCAACGACATTCGGTCGTGTTTGCACACACTTCAGTTTATGCAGCGCAAACATGAACTGCTGACAAGTGGGACGGGTCAGAACGATGCAGTGGTCACGCTCGAGGCACTGCGCGCAGTTCCGATTGGGCGCAAGGACGCCGGACAAAAGGACCTTTTTGCGCTGCTCAACACGGTGTTCTCGACGCCGAGTGGTGCGCGCATCAAGGGTGCAGAGGAGCTGGAGAGCGGAAAGAGTGGGGGTAGTCGCACACGCAAGGGCACGAAGAAACGCATTGTCATGGATGTGGTGGATTTGGTGGGGGGCGGCGCAGATGATTATGATCGCATTGCCAAGGGTACGCAGAACGAGAGTGCAGAGCTGAAGGGGGGGTTGATTGATTGTTGTGTGTGTGTGTGTATTGTTGTGTGTGTGTGTGTCGTTTTTCTTGTCGTTGTTAGGGTGCTTTGAGAACTATTTGGGTCTGACCTATGGACAGTTTACAAGCCCATTGCAAACGGTATGCACAAAGAAACACATAAAATTTGAGTGTGGGCGAGTCTCTGTGTACTTATAAGTCGGTCTTTTAGCTTGTGGATGTCACCGAGTGGCTTCATTTGCACGACATACTCACCGAGCGGATTCATCGCTCCCAACAATTCAATCTCATGCGCTTTCTTCCGTTTGTCTCAGCCGCTGTTCATCTGGTAATGCGCAAATATTAAGATGTATGTCACGGACGTTTCGCTCACACACACACACACAACCCGCAGCATTGCACTCAAGCACACACTAACATGCGGCAACGAGCGCCCTTTCTGCGTTATCCGACGTCGTTTACGGCCGCACAGCAGCATCAACGCCAGACCGAGTCAACTATTGCAATGATGCTGGGTCTCGACGACGACGGCTCGGGTGCGCGCGATGTCGGTGGCGGGTCTGCACGCGCTCGCATCCGTGCTCTCTTCACCCCTCGTGCATTTGTTCTCGACTGCGCTCCTCACTTTCTTGATCTGCTCTCGCCCACTCTCAGACCTGTATAGTGTCCACTTGTTTCTTATTCGCTCCCTCACACTCACTCGCTTTCTTCTTCTTCTTCTTCTTGTGTGTCAGGTCAACACTCAGTTGTACAATGCGCAAGAGAAGGAGACACTCGAGCAACTGGTCAATGTCATGAGTATGTTTTCGCTTACGTATGCGCAGAAAAAAGGGCAGGAAAGTCAGTACTTTTACACAATGGAACCGTAAGAGTAGAGATAGTAATATTTTATATGCGTGTGTGTGTGTTTTTTTTTCGTGTGCCGAGTGTGTGTGTGTGTGTGTGTGTGTTTTAAGTGTGTTTAGTGTGTGTTTAGTGTGTTTAGTATGTGTTCAGTGTGTTTAGGGTTGAGTGTTTGTGTGCCAGGCAAATTGAATTGGTGTATCTGACACGGATTTTTTTACCAGCGACTTTGAAAGTGCCGTGATGTTTCCTGACTTGCCTAACACGCACCGGAAGCTGCCGTACGTGCTTCGACAGTACATTGCACATGCGCTGACGCACCGGCGGATGGTTGGGAGTGCAGGTAGTGGTGGTGGTGGTGGGAAGACGATGGTGGTGAAAGGGGCGGGGGGAGCAGGTGGTAGTGGGCTGGGCGAGAGTGAAAGGCAGAAAGCGCTGACGGCGAGCAAACGACGTATTGTTGAGTTGGGCACCACTGCTGCGTCCATGGCTAAAAAAGTCAAGATTGAGCCCAAGGTGGAGAGAGACTTTTTTGGGCGTCTTGTGGAGGCGACACAGGAGAGTGCGGTGGCACAGAGTGACACTGCCGACGAGGACATGGGCGAGGACGACGACGAGCAAGGCCAAGCACCTCCTCCACCCACTATTATGTTCAAGTTCCACGAAGGTTTCACCAATGCCGTGAGGCGGACCGTTCGCATTCGCGATCTTTTGTAAAGGCGTAAAATAAGTTTTAAGGAATTATTATTAAGAATAATAATAATACTAATAATTATTATTATTATTATTATTATTAATAATAAATTTATTAGAATAATTATAATTTTTTTTCAGGAAAAATCAATTTATTTTTTCCTTTAATTCCTTATGGCTGAACAAGCACTCTCGGCCATTTTTAAGATTGCCCAAGCGATCCACCAGGCACTCGAAACGGTCAAAGGCAATGCGGCGCAGTGCCGGGCGCTCTCTGCACGCGTCGACGCGATTTCAGAAGCGCTGAAAAAGCAACGAAGCAAACACACGGAAGGACTCTTGCTGGGCCGCCTGCACTGTGCGCTCGAGGCTTCCCTGCAGATCATCACGGAACACAACGAGAAGAGCCTGTTCGGACGTCTTGTGCGTGGCGGTACCTTTCAGACAGCGTTTTGCGTCGTTACCGAACACTTGTCAACGGCCGTCAACGATCTCCACATTGAGCTGGCCAACAGCGCAGCAGCCGAGCGGGCAGCCATGGCAAAGGCTCACGAGGAGGACATGCGCAACATCAGCGCTACACTCAAGCAACTGCGGCCGTCGGTGGATGTGAGCCAATTTTCCGTGTCGGAGAAATGGGAAATTCCTTGGCGCGACATCAAGATATGCAAGGACGACGACGACGAAGAGGTTGAGCTGGGGCGCGGGTCGTTTGGTGTTGTGTACGCGGGTACGCTGGACGCTGAGCCGGTCGCCGTGAAGCAGATTGTGCTTGGTGCGACGGAGACCATTGAGAGTGTGCGTCGCGAAGTCGAGATGGTCGGACCCCTCTCGCACAAGGGCGTCATTCGCATGATCGGGTACGCAACCAAGACGAACGCCAACGGAGGTGTGCGTCTACGATTGGTGATGGCGCAACTGCAAGGCGGCGGTCTCGACAAGCGCATCCACACACAAGCGCTCACGGACAGCGTTCAGCGACACATTCTGCGTTGCATTGTCGGCGCACTTCGCTACCTGCACCTCGACCAGCTCAACCCCATTATCCACCGTGACCTCAAGCCGAGCAACATTATGTTTCTGACGGAGAGCAGCATTGACCCGATTATTGTTGACTTTGGTCTGGCGCGCGCCAAAGAGGGCAGCAAGTACCGTTCCGAGTCGACGGCCAAGGGAGGAGCGGGCACAATGCGCTATATGGCGCCCGAGCTGGTTGTCGGGACACAGGCGGTGTACTCGCGGGCGGGAGATGTGTACTCACTGGGCGTGATTGTGTGCGAGCTGTTCAGCGGAAAGCGACCGTTTGACGGAATGAGCGACGAGCAGGCGAGAGCGGCCATGCGCGAGCACTCTCCACCAGTGGACTTTGCACTGCTGCCGTTGGATGTGCGGGAGTTGGCGCGAGCGTGTCTTGCAGTCAAGCCAGAAGCGCGTCCGTCATGCGATGAGATGGCACTGCAGATGATGGGTGAGCAAATGGAGAGCGAAATTAGTCTGTTGATGTATCCGTTTTCTTTTAGGGTCTGTTGCGAGCAAGCCAGTCAGTGGAGAGGTAGTTGTTGCATCGTCAAACGGTGTCAATCCTGGCGTAGTTCCTGTTAGCGCTGGTAAGTGATTGAGTAATCAATGAATCTGATTTGCGTTTTGGGGTTGTGCAGAGCTGATTGGTTTAATGAAAAGACTGGCAACTCTGTCGGTGGCGGAAGCGATGAAGACGAACGTGTCCGAGCAAGAACTGACGTTGATTATCAGTGAGGTGCGCGGTGGAACTGACACTGCCAAGGAGAATGCGGCGGGTGCGCTGGCGAACCTGGCCGTCAACACCGAGAACAAAGTGACGATTGCACGCGCAGGTGCGATTGAGCCACTGATTGCTGTGTTGCGCAGTGGAACTGACACTGCCAAGGAGAATGCGGCGTGTGCGCTGCGGAACCTGGCCCTCAACACCGACAACCAAGTGACGATTGCACGCGCAGGTGCGATTGAGCCACTGATTGCTGTGTTGCGCAGTGGAACTGACACTGCCAAGGAGAATGCGGCGTGTGCGCTGCGGAACCTGGCCA
>CALSCP010001493.1:108028-119953 GCA_943704425.1 Ministeria vibrans ATCC 50519 | reverse complement strand
TCAAGTGACGATTGCACGCGCAGGTGCGATTGAGCCACTGATTGCTGTGTTGCGCAGTGGAACTGACACTGCCAAGGAGAATGCGGCGTGTGCGCTGCGGAACCTGGCCAACAACAGTGACAACCAAGTGACGATTGCACGCGCAGGTGCGATTGAGCCACTGATTGCTGTGTTGCGCAGTGGAACTGACACTGCCAAGGAGAATGCGGCGGCTGCGCTGGCGAACCTGGCCCTCAACACCGACAACAAAGTGACGATTGCACGCGCAGGTGCGATTGAGCCACTGATTGCTGTGTTGCGCAGTGGAACTGACACTGCCAAGGAGAATGCGGCGGCTGCGCTGTGGAGCCTGGCCGTCAACACCGACAACGAAGTGACGATTGCACGCGCAGGTGCGATTGAGCCACTGATTGCTGTGTTGCGCGGTGGAACTGACACTGCCAAGGAGAATGCGGCGGGTGCGCTGTGGAACCTGGCCAACAACACTGACAATCAAGTGACGATTGCACGCGCAGGTGCGATTGAGCCACTGATTGCTGTGTTGCGCAGTGGAACTGACACTGCCAAGGAGAATGCGGCGTGTGCGCTGCGGAACCTGGCCAACAACAGTGACAACCAAGTGACGATTGCACGCGCAGGTGCGATTGAGCCACTGATTGCTGTGTTGCGCAGTGGAACTGACACTGCCAAGGAGAATGCGGCGGCTGCGCTGGCGAACCTGGCCCTCAACACCGACAACAAAGTGACGATTGCACGCGCAGGTGCGATTGAGCCACTGATTGCTGTGTTGCGCAGTGGAACTGACACTGCCAAGGAGAATGCGGCGTGTGCGCTGTGGAGCCTGGCCGTCAACACCGACAACAAAGTGACGATTGCACGCGCAGGTGCGATTGAGCCACTGATTGCTGTGTTGCGCAGTGGAACTGACACTGCCAAGGAGAATGCGGCGGCTGCGCTGTGGAGCCTGGCCGTCAACACCGACAACGAAGTGACGATTGCACGCGCAGGTGCGATTGAGCCACTGATTGCTGTGTTGCGCGGTGGAACTGACACTGCCAAGGAGAATGCGGCGGGTGCGCTGTGGAACCTGGCCAACAACACTGACAACAAAGTGACGATTGCACGCGCAGGTGCGATTGAGCCACTGATTGCTGTGTTGCGCGGTGGAACTGACACTGCCAAGGAGAATGCGGTGGGTGCGCTGTGGAACCTGGCCGTCAACACTGACAACAAAGTGACGATTGCACGCGCAGGTGCTCTTCCTCTCTTGTCTGCAATGGAAGCCTCGGGGTCTCACAATGCGAAAGGTGCCCTTCATGTTCTCGAAAGTAAAAAGTAAATAATATTAAGTCGCTACCTATTACACGCGCCATTCAAGCGGGTCTTTACTTTTTTATGTGATCTGTGATGTTGGTAGTCAAAAAGTAGAGATGGTGTGCATGTCACAATTGTGTTGTGTATTCACATTTCACAATCAAGATCAAACTGATCAATCATAATAGTTAATCGCAACTCATTTTCCCCGCCCCTCTGGCCCTCTCTCGCTGTTGTCACGTCTCACTCCACTCTTCAGAGTCTGTTGGTATGGAACGTGCTGTCGCGGGTACGATCTCAACACACAATCCTCTTTTTCTCTCCTCCTGTCTTATCCGCTCGCCTCTCCGCGCTCTCCCACCCACCCACCATCACGCCCCACAGCGATGCTGGGTGCGTCGCATGCTCGCATGGGCGACATAGCGTGTTCTTCGCATTCTCACTTGATCAACTTGTCTTAGTAGAGGTTCAAACGAACGTTGCGACGCTACAGAACGAAGTGAAGCAGCTGGTGAGCAACGTCCACGAGGTGCAGCGCATGCAGGCGTCCATGATGTCGGTTGCCGAGAAGTGGGTCAGTTGCATTCATTGTGTGTTTTCTCCAGAGGAAAAGTTGCGAATTCTAAATTAAATATGTTATTGATTCGTATGTTTTCTTATAATTGTATGATTGACAGATGACTTGGATGGAGCGCGCTGGGAGTAGATCAAGCACCACTACGACAATGCTGCAGCCGAGCGCCAAGACGCCAATGGACACGGACTCTCTGCAAGAGTGATTATTTGCTCGTTTCTGTATTTTTCTGTATTGAATGTTATTCATTTCATTTATATTAAATTTCTATTATTATTATTATGATTTGTTCATTTATTGTAATGAGAAAACTCTCCTCTCCAACCCTCTAGACTCTCTCAGTGACACACTGTGGAGTCGTCTCACAGCTTCATCGAGTTGACAATCTTGCGACTGCGGTCCTTGTAGTACCACATCTCTCCAGCAATGCGGTTGAATCGCACACCGTTCATGTCGCGCAGGCCGGGAATCTTACATACCTCGACCTCGAAGCGCATGCGTTTGTCTGTGCACGACAACATGAACTCGTTGTCGGCGACGGGCGAGAACGCGACGTCGTTGCTGGCGAGCGCTGCCTTGACTGCGTCCAGGATCACTGCAGGCTTCTCCGCCGAGATGGTCTGGCAGGAGAGGGCAAAACGCGCCGACTGCAACTTCTGCGTGGGACCCTTCTCTTTCTTCTCCTTCTTGTTGCGCTTGGACTTGCCCGACGCAGCGGCCGCCGATTCGTCAAGCGTCGGCGAGTTGCGCGCACTCGACTCGCCGCTGTCCATCCCTTGCATGCTTTGCTGCTGGTTCTGCGCCGCGTCAAAGCGTCCGCGATCGATGGGCAACACACGGCTGGAGAAGTCCACCTCAATGGTGGCGGCGCGCTTCATGCCCATGACGCGCGCAATGCCACCTGGCATCTTGTCGAGCAGGTTGCTGAACAGACCCGTCTTGCCCTTGCGAGCGGTGCCGTTGCCCGGGCCAGAGGCCGGCGACGAGCTGCCGTTTGGCGATGAGCCGGATGAGGTCATTTGCTGCTGCTGCTGCTGCATCTCATTGTCCTGCTTTTCCTTCTCGCGCGCCATCTCCATCAGTCCACGCGGCTCGGCCTCCTCCGCCTCCACCGGCACACTGTTGCCAAAGCCAAAGCCACCGACGGCGCCCAGACCGCCCTCGAGGCCAAACGACAGACCCTCGCCCAGGGTCCCGCCTGCCGCACCGTCGCCCAGCATAGCTCCACCCAGCATGGAAAACTGCGGCGGCCCATCGTCGCCAGTAGTTGCGTCGGCGGGCGTGGCGGCGACTGCCACATCTGATTCCATGTCCATTATGTGCGCTTGCTCCTGCTCCACCTCAGACACAGCCATGGCAATGCCACCGCCACTCTCGGCGGCCGCAGCCTCGGCAGCAGCCACAAGCATGTGCTGCTGCTGCTGCTCGGCAGCGGCGGCAGCAGCCTGGGCGGCCTTGAGAGCCTCCATGCCGGCCGATTCGTTCGTGGTGTGCTGCTCAAGTCCCAGCGAGAAGACAGGAAGTGCTTCGGCGGGCGTGTCGAGGTTCATCTGGTGGCGGTCAACGCCCACTGTGTACGCCTTCTTCATGGCGGGCACGGGTGCGGGGCCACTGGTGGCGGCCGCACAGCGCTCGTCGTAGTTGGGGATGGCGCCGGCCCAGACGGGACGAGTCGTTTGGAGGGCGGGCGACATGGACACTTCTTCGCTGTGCGCCATTTCCAGACGCGCCCGCTGGATGTCGGGGTAGAGCAAGCGGTAGGTGGCAAAAGTCTTGTCAAGACGGCGCTCGAGGACCGACTGGGTGATCTGTTCCATCGACTCAGCCATATTCATGGCCAGCATAGCCTGTGCAACGTCCTCGTCCACCGTGTCCAAGTACCCGTCTTCGACGTGCGGCACCAGCACACCGCCCCCCGCCACGATCCACGGGTGTTCCGCCAGCTCTTGTGGCGTAATTCGCTTGCGTGGGTCAGCCTTGAGCATCCGTCTGATCAGGTTCTGGCAATCTGTACGATCAAAACAATACACACAATTTTGTTTAATGGACAGTGGCAAAAACGCCCGAAGCGACACGAGAGGATCACAAGAGGCACACTCATGGCTCTCTTTTTGTGGTTGTTCCTCTTTTTTCTTGTTGTTATTTGTGTGATTACCGTTTGTAAGGTAGAAAGGAATGGGGAACTCCTCGCGGAGCTGGAGGCGGTAGACGACTGAGATGTTGTCGCTCTGGAAGGGCAGTTCGCCCGTCAGCATGGCGTACAGGTTGACGCCCATGGTGTAGTAGTCGACTTCGGGCCCAAAGTAGGGCTTGGCGCCAATGAGCTCGGGCGCGCTGTACTCGAACGAGCCGCAGCGTGTCGTCAAGTTGTGCTGTTCGCCCTCAAACATGTTGGACAAGCCAAAGTCGATGAGTTTGACGTTAAGCTGTTCGTCAAGCAGCAAGTTCTCGGGCTTCATGTCGCGGTGGGTCACGCCCTTCTGGTGCATGTGGTTGAGGGCCGACGCAATTTGTCGCACAAAACGGCGCGCCTCGCGTTCATGCAGGCGATCGCGCGTAATGATATAGTCGAGCATTTCGCCACCGCCACAGTGCTCAATCACCAAAATGTAGCGATCGGGCGTCTCAATCACCTCGTAAATCTTTGCAATATTGGGATGGTTCAACCGCTGCATGATTTCCGCCTCGCGATGCATGTTTTTTAACACATATTTGTCGGTGATGGCCAATTTGTCGAGAATCTTCAATGCGACCTACGCACAATAAAAAAAAAGAACCAAAAAAAGTGAGCGAAGCGCAACGAGACATGGAACTCCTCGACGAGGCAATCCGTGGTAGACGTCAAGGCAACAGGGGACGCCAAGCAGCGTCGCGGGGGGGCCGCAGGAGAGCGGCGAGGGAGGAACTTGAGATAAGCGACAGAAGAGCCCTCACGGGCCCTTTGCGCGCACCGAAACAGCACCGCGGCCGGCGCAAGAGGCATGGGCACGCATGCTCACATGGACGGGTGCTCTCAATAGAGTGATCAAGAGCAAAAAACGACAAAAAAAAAAATCGAATGACGTATGAAAAATAAGAGAGACAGTGCTGAGGCGCACACACGCAGCACAGCGATAGACGTGGCAAAAACACAGGGGGTAAGGCAACGCCGGGGGAAATCGGACAGCGGAGAAGCGAGAGAGCCAAAAGATGACATGGCAAGTTACCTTTTTCTGCGTGAGAATGTGAGTGGCGAGTTTGACCTTGGCAAAGGACCCTTCGCCCACTGGATGGGAGAGAGGGAGGGTTAGAGAGCATGTGCGATCGGAGGAGGGGGCGGCGGGGAGTGTGGATTGAGTTGAAGAGTCACATTGAGTGATGTCTTTTTTATGTGAGTGAGTGTGTGTGAGTGTGTATGAGAGTGTGCGTGTGTGCGACGACTCGAAGGCAGGATCAGGGTGTCGTTGGGGTGGTGTGGGGACGGGCGTGGGTGTTGGAGCGGCGCCAATCTTACGTGTTTTGCCAATTTTGTAGTGACGCAACGCCGGATCATTGTTGGGATCGAATCGGACAACCTAGACGACGGAGAATCAGGTCAGAGGGGGGGGAGGGGAGGCAGCGCACACCCAGGCTTACTCGTGACATTGTGGCAGACGTAGGGTGGAGGACGAAAGAAAAGAAAATAATGCCGATGGGGCAATGTCCGATTGGCGATTCGGATCGCGATCGGTGATCCGAAACAGAAATAGAAAATTTCCTCTTACTAAAAAGTTTAAAATACAGTAAATCCTTAATTCTGTTGGCTCACTTGGCTGTTAGTCAGTCTGCAGTCAGACTGTCAGACAGTCATGAGTCATGAGGCATAGGACATGAGGTGCTCGCTGCCGGGATCACTCAGTCACTCTCAGGTGTCCCTAAGGAAAATAATTCGATTAAAACTAATAATAATAATAATAATAATCGACTTTCGACTTTTTTTTTCGATTTACTCTTTTTCGGCGCGCAATTCAAACGCCCACAAGAATGAGCGCGTATGTTCGCATTTGCTTTGGCCCACACGCTACTAACGTCTGCTGCACATACAGGAAGCGCCCGAGCCAGTCTGCCGCCGCTTCGACTGGGTCGGAATTGCGCGGCAAAAACGCCTTGTCGGTTGTCGACGAAGCAAATCCGCCTGCTGTGCTGCGCCACGAGGGCGAGCGCGCGCGCGACGCGGTGGACCGGCGGCAGAGCCCAGCAACAGTCAGTGCTGCGTCGCAAGCGGAGCTGCTAGACGCTGGATTCGACGCAGGGGCCGTCACCGAATGGGACTGTGCCGAGTCCAACGAAGCAGAACTGGATGCCGAAGACGACGCCGAAACGACGCCCAGGCTGCTCAGCCGCTCCGTCTCCCTGTCGGCCGCTCAGTCGCTTGCCATGCTGCCGCCTCCCGTGCGGCGTGTGCTCTCTCATTCCGGTGACTTCTTCTTCTTCTTCTTTTGTGTGTCTTTGTGTGTTGATTGACGACTCTCTGGTGTTTCAGACTCAAGAGGGACTGCTGACCAGACACGGCCGGGCCGTCTCATGTTCTTCCCCGACGAACTTCTCGTCCGCATCTTCACCTTTCTCACCAAGGCGCAACTGGAAAAGTGCGCGGGAGTGTGTCGGCGCTGGCGCAATGTTGCGTACGACGCAACACTCTGGCGCACCGTCGACATCAAGTCGCGCAAGGTGCGCCAGGTCAGTGCCATGCGTCTCAACACTTTATTACTTCGTCGTGTTCGCTGCCTTTCCTATTCCGGTGGCAAATTGCTCTCTTCACCCGACCAACCCATCAGCTTTCGCGTACGCAATCGAAGGCCTGTCCGTATTTCAATCTCATATTTTATTTTTATGTATGTGTGTTGGTGTGGTGTACATGTAGGCTGTTGGACTGACCACGCTGAATCTGTCTAACACGTTGATTGATGACACATCAATCTTTTGTGCGCTCGTGAGTGGTGCGCCTAATCTGACCCATCTTAATGTCGAAGGGTGTCTGCAGATCAACACCCATGCCTTCAGCGTGCTTGTTGAAGCCTGTCCGCTTCTTGTCTCTCTCTATGCCAAGCTATGCGATGGTGTACGTGGCATTGTGTGTGTTTGTTTCGTACCCGAACCCTAACTTTAGTGACATCCTTATCCCTTACTACATTGGAACCCAGCCTCTCATCCCTGCCGCAAATGATAATCCCTCTGACAACACAACGCAACTGACCACTTTGTAACACATTTAGCTGACTGGTGAAATCATTGCGCGTCTGTATGAAACACGACCCGTCCGCGATTTGTGTGTTGGTTGGACTGCCATCTCTCCCGACAGGTACGCGCGTTGACTGTGTGTGTAGCTGATTGCATACTAATCAATAATAATAATTTATTAATGTTCTTTGAATACTAGTTTTCATGGACTCAGTGGCCATTGTGGGGTGTTGGAGAAGCTTGACCTTAGCGGAATGGCAATGCGCGGCTCACCCGAGAGCTACCATGCGATATTCAGTGCCCTCTACCCGCGACTCACCTCCATTGACCTCAGGTGCCCACTTAGCCCCCTCCCCGCATTGACTCTAATTCTAACCTCAACTCTGTTGATAGTGACTGCATTCATGTCGACGATGCTTGCCTTGAACTTATTCTTCTGCACTGTCCCTCGCTCCAGCGCATCTCTCTGTCGCGCTGTCGTCACGTTAGTTTTGATCTCATTCGCAAAATGGCCGCACACATTGTGCCCAATTCGAATGCATCCGCCCTCAACGTTCACGGTTGCTTCCCCGCCATCCGCCAACACCTTCGTCAGGCGTACCCTTCACTGATTCTTAATCAAATCGAGTCACCCTTGTAATAGTATACTACAATGCATAAAAGACATTAAGATATTAAGATGATTGTATTTGCATATTACACGACGACAGACACACACGCTTACGGCGGCGAAACAACAGTCTCGCAAAACCTCCCTGTGATACCGACACTGCAGGCGCACACGGCGTCGGTAAGAGTGCGCTGACGACAGTCGCCAATGGAGCAGGATGACTGGTCGCAACCGTCAAGCTGAGCCAGAGCGTCTTCCAGTCGCGCTATCTCGAATTGTGCCAATGCAATGGCGCTCCTCGTTTTCAGATACGTCTTGTACACACTCTGTCCATCCACTGTAAGGGCTGCAGGCGAGTTTGTCGAAAGGTCTGCGAGAAAGAGAGAGTGAGAAAGAAACAAAGTGATGAAATGACCCCAATTCCGCTTGTGCGACCGTACCGTGTGTCACGGCCAGCGTGCCGTTGATCCAGATGCGCCCACGGACGCCATTGAGCTCACCAGCACTCAGATGCAGCACGCCTTCGACCTCGGCGAGCTGTGCGGGTTCGTCACTTGCAACGACACTGATCAGTGCGATCGCAACAGCGGCAAGACGCACACTCATGCGCACGCTCATTGCCACGAGTCACGTCTCACTCAGCAAAAATAAATAAAAAAATGGAACACTCTGAGTTGATGCGATCGCGGAAGAGATCAGAAGAATCAAATTACTCATCTCGTTCGAGTAATAATAATTCCTCATGTCGAAAAGACAACTCGAAGATGATCACGACGACGCTGGCATCCCCGATCTGAAACGATCGCGAGGAGCATACACGTCGTTTGGTCGCGGCGCAGCGGAGGGCAGCGTTGGCAGCAGTGCCTTTGACGACGAGAACGACAATGACGACGTCGACTTTGACACCCGTCCGTCGTTTGGCACTCCCTCCAGCCTGCCGACGTTCCCAGCGCCCCCCGCCGACAGCCAGGACGGCAATGATGTCGACTACGACGATGTGGAGGACGCCGGGCGACCCGAACGGCGCGGGATCTACCGCAAAATGGGTCTTGGAATGACGCGCGACGAAGCCAAGGCGCGCGACGACAAACAGCAGCAGAGACAGCCAGACGCGACGGCGACGGCGGCAGCGGCGGCGAGTGCGGGTGTGGATGCGCCTGGCGAGGCCGTTGCTGGCGCGGTCAATCCCAAGGTGTTGAACATGATGCGCAAAATGAACTACACGAGTGGCAGTGGGCTGGGCGCGCAGGGGCAGGGCATGACGGCGCCGCTGCGTGTTGAGCAGCGCCTTGGCAATGCTGGTCTCGGTGTCACCGGCGACGGAGTGGTGGCAGAAGAACAGACATGGGAGGCGCGTGAGTGGGGCCTTGAGATTGAAATCGAGTGGGTGTCGGGGGCGCGCTCGGCCGACGACCTGCTGGCGATGGACTACTCACACGGACCCGTCGTCGAAGACCTGTCGCCCGACATCTCTCTCACAGGCTCACCCTATTGCTCTACCGACAGCATCAATGCCGTCTTTGCTGCAAAAACGTCCCTTGACAATCTCACCGACCGAAAGCGCTTTGTCGACGTACGAGGAAGCGGGAGAGAAAAAAGAACAAAATAAGTACAAACACAAACCTCATTCGTTTTTCTTTGTTGTTCTCTCTTCTAGGCTCGAACGCAAAGTAATCCTTTTGAAACGATTGCCAAGGGTATTTTTATGAATCGAGCCGCTCTTAAGATTGCCGAACTGGACGCGCACTTGAATCTGACATCTTTGCCACTGTTGCCGGAGGAGCACAATGTGCTCTACTTTGCCGATGTGTGTGCTGGTAAGCGTGTGTGTGTGTGTGTGTGTGTGTGTGTGTGTGTGTGTGTGTGTGTGTGTGTGTGTGTGTGTGTGTGTGTGTCTGTGTGATTTGGTTTTTTTTCTGGGTTTGTGGATTCATTTGGTGTGTCTGGGGTTTAGGGCCTGGTGGGTTTACAGAGTATGTGTACTGGCGACGGAAGGGACTGGCGCGCGGATGGGGCTTCACACTGGCCGGTGATTTAGACTTCAAACTGAACAAGGGCAACACAGAGACGCCCGTGGAGACCTTCTATCGGGTGTACGGACCGAATGATGTGCCCGTTTTGCCTGTACACCACACCACAGAGGCAGTACCAACATCAGCCTCGTCTGCAGGAGAGTCAAAATCTGCTGCAGCAACAGCCTCGTCTGCAGGAGAGTCAACGTCTGCTGCAGCAGCACCACCGTCAGCATCATCGCCAGCACCAGCATCAAAATCATCAAATCTAACATCAGTGGATACACGACAGCACAGTCGCCCGTACAAGAGTCCTGCTGGCGGCAGTGGTTCGCAAAACGACGGCGATGTCACCTTCAGCGACAATGTGCGTGCCTTTGCCGAGTCTGTTGCGCGCGGCACTCGCCACCGTGGCCTTGCGCTGCTTATGGCCGACGGTGGCATCTCGGTGGATGGCCAGGAGAATCGTCAAGAGTGGCTGAGCAAGCACATTCTTGTGGGTCAGTTTCTCTCTGCGCTGGCGACCCTCAGAGCCGTAAGAGGCTTTCATCGCAATGTCTGACTTATTCCCACTCAATATTGTCGTAGGGCGGTTCGTTTGTCTGCAAAATCTTTGACGTGTTTACCGAGTTTACCGTGAGCATGATTTACCTGATGTACCTGCACTTTGACTCGGTGGCGATCATCAAGCCCGTACAGTCGCGTCCGGCCAACAGCGAGCGTTACATTGTTTGTCGCGGGTTTGTTGTGCGCTCTCCGCCCGTTGTGCAGTACCTTTTGTCGGTCCAAGACCGTCTGCGCTCGCTTGAACGCCCTTCTAGTCTGCCCATGTCGGCGCGAGTGCGCGATATTGTGTCGGTGGTGCCGTTGGAGGCGGTGCGCGGCGCCACGACTCTCACCGAGTACATTCGCCGGACCAACGAGCGCCAGATTAAGGGACAGGTGGTTGCGTTGCAGGACCTGTCGCGCTACTATCGTGACCTCAACCTGGCGCCGCCCGTTGACCAAGCAGCCGTGCGACTTGCGGCGTTGCGTCGTTGGCGTATTCCCGACGACAAGGGGTGCCTAGAGAGGCGCTTTGCCGAGCCTCTCCGGCCCATGCTGCACTTTCTGCTCGACGCGTGCCGTCTCTCCATGCGTAACGTGTACCTCACGCCTGCGATCAGCGATCTCAGCGTGAACAACCAGGGCAAACCGCCTATGTTATCGGAGCCGCTGTTGTTGCCTCGTGGCCGTCTGGGTCTGCTTGTGTCGGGCGTTATGGGTTTCCACGGCGATCACACGTTGACCACGACGTACTTTGTGCCATTGGAGCAGTCGCAACGTGAACAGGGCATGCTTTACACGCGCCCCGAGCCCTGTGTAACGCTGCCCCGCGCGACGGTATTCCTCGTGGTGGAGTCGTCGGGCCCTGATGTGCTGCCTTGCGATGCACAACAATCGAAACAGCAACAGCAACAGCAGCACCCCTCGCGTGTCTGGACTGTACTCGACTGCCTTGCCTCGGGTGCCGAGATTCTGGGCGACGGGAAGCGAACGCTTGCTGAGCGACTGGAGTGTGCGCGAGGCATTATGGGTGGTGTGGCGGTGTGGAACGCCCAGTATGGAGCGGCAGTGCCGCATGTGGTGGTGGCGGAGCGGTGTGGGGCGAACACACTCGATGGAGTGCAGTACAGCAACCGTGCCGGACATTACGAGTCGCGCTTCACGACGGTGCACGGACAGCGAGTGGGCCTCATTAATGTGGGCGTGCTCTTCGGCGGTGTGCCAGACGACACGCGCTTCTCCGTGTTGGGCCCGTCGTCGCGTGTGTGTATCCGTCGTCGAGAGCGTCGCTTCACCTTTCGTCTCGGTGATGACACGGTTCGCCAAATACGCTCGCAGCAACTGCCACCTACTCACCCAGTTCAACCGACACTATCCATGTTCGAGTGCGACGTGGTCCCCGCCCACCGCCCGACCCTCGAGCTGGGAGCACTACGCACTCTGGGTCTGCGAGACCCGCCCGCCGTCGTGTGCGCTCTCGACTTTGCGCGCAACCAGTTTATGATTAAGCGTGCGGCGACACCAGAAGAAGCGACCTATTCCATCTCCTCCATCAAAGCCTACCAACATGCGATGCTGTCGCTCGCCTCTGTTGTCGACATTAATCGTCTTTTTAAGAAGACGACCCAATGAAAAAGAGGTTTCCTTTCTTCCCCCCCCCCCCCCCCCCC
>CALSCP010001493.1:54036-106195 GCA_943704425.1 Ministeria vibrans ATCC 50519 | reverse complement strand
ATGGTATAGGTGAAGGTGAGTGAAACTCGTGATTTGAAACGTCCGTTTGTAGACATGGAAGAGCTCGCGATTGGCAAGATCAAGTTCAAGACGTTTGACTTGGGTGGACACGCGCAGGCACGCCGCGTGTGGCGCGATTACTTCCCGGCAGTCGATGCGATTGTCTATCTTGTCGACTCGGCTGATCGTGCGCGACTCGCCGAGACCAAAGTGGAGCTCGACGTACGTCTTCATTCTGTGTCTTTCCCATTTGCCTTACCACATACACACACACGCACCACATACATACACACAAGCGCACATACACATGCTCACCACAAGCGCACATACACATGCTCACCACAAGAGACACACTCGCCACACACACACGCACCACATACATCGACTCACATGCGTTATGTGTATTGTCATGTAGAGCCTGATGTCGGACGAGAACCTGTCGCAAGTGCCCTTCCTTGTGCTGGGCAACAAGATTGACGTTCCTCAGGCGGCGAGTGAGGAGGAGCTGCGTACTGCGCTGGGATTGCACCACCTCACGACGGGCAAGGAGACGCCCAGGAGCGCACTCAAGGACACTCGCCCTTGCGAGGTCTTCATGTGCACTGTTGTCAGACGTGCCGGCTACGCCGAAGGATTCAAATGGCTCTCAAACTACATTGACTAATAATCCCCCACACACTTTCACCATACTCTTACGCGGCCTCAACTTCGCTCTTGTTCTTTTTCCCCCCATCCTTTTGCTTATGCAGCACACCACAATGAAGAAATATAAAATGTGTATTGACAAAAAATGACGGGAGGGGGAGAAAAAAAATAAATAGAAGGTTTTCTCACTTGCGACGGGGCACAGATGCAGTGGTGTATGCGAACTGGTCAGTGAGAGCCGCGACGTCAAAGGGAAGAGCCGAAGGGGCTGGACACGAGCGAGAGAGAGAGGGACAAAAGAAACACGGTGATAGAGAAAAATAAGAGAGAAGCGTGTGAGAGAGACTGTGTGTGAATGTGAGTGGTGTGTGAGTCAGTACTGTCGGGTGTTGCAAGATCGTCTGTGTTGGTGGCACTGCTAAAGGGCTCTGTTGCACTGTCGGTGTCTTTCTCAGGGCGGAAACGGCTCAAGAGACGTTGCAAGAGGGACGTCGCCAACTGCCGTTGATCGGCATCAGAGACGCTCGCAGAGGCAGCATCACTAGCATCAGTAGTCGTAGTAGTAGTAACAGAAGCAGTGGGGGTGGGGGTTGATGGCTCACTGGAGCGGAAGAGAGACGTGCGACGCACTGGAGAGTGGGAAGGGGAAAATGAAGGGGTACTCTTGAGCGGGCTGGTTTGTTGTGCGTGCCAGTGAGTTGAAATGGAGGGAATGCTTTCGGACATCTGTGTTTGAATCTACACGCGTTGACGACATTATTAAGTACACCATAATTACATAATAATAATATTCAATAAACCGTACTTCTTCGAGAGTGTGAGAGCGACGAATGAGTCGCGTGTGTTCCTTGAGCAGCTTTTCGTGTCTGTTCATGAGCGCAGCGTACTCACCCTCCAGCACACGTCCGTCCTCCTCCTCCTCCTCCTCCTTTTCTTCTGGTACATCTGTGTTGACTGCCACCGTCTCTGTCGTACATTCGGTGTTGATTGCGCAGTGTACTCGTGCCACTGTGTCGGTATTACTGGCGCAATCCGTGACAGCGCATTCAGTGTTCTCTGTGTTACTCGCACAGTGCACCTGTGCGACCGTCTCGGTGTTACTTGAGCAGTCTGCAAGCGGCACACTCTCCGTGTTGGTGGTCACAGTGCGACTCGAGAGTGCGTCTGTGTTGCTCTGTGCATCGCTGACGGTCACACGATCTGTTTCACTTGCAGTGCTCTGTGTCACTTTGCGTGCCTCCGTCTCAGTGTTCATCGCACGCTCACGTGTCTCATGTGCCTCGGTGTTCACCATTGCATCACAGCTTTGCTTTGAGATGGTCTCTTCTTTCTCCGCCTCCTCTGCAACCGCCTCGGCTACTGCGACAGGTTCTGCCTCATTCTCCTCCACATCCGTATTCACCGCGACGTCACTTGTCGCCGTCTCCGTATTGACACTCATCTCATGTGTTTCACACACATCGGTGCTAGTGCACACCGTGCGGCTCTCACACATGTCCGTGTTGGCCATAGCATCCACAAGCACTCCATGATCCGTGACCACACCGGCGTCACACAGTACAGCGACATCTGTACTCGCACTAGCATCACACGTGGCCCGCATCTCCGTACCAACGCACACCTCGCTCGTCATCGGGGGCTCGGTCCCCACTCCCACCTCACAGGTCGTCACCACTGCTGTCGCTTTCTCTTCCGCATTCGCTTCACGCTGCTTCTCACGCCGTTGTCGTTCCTCTTCCGCCTGCGCAATCTCTTCACTGAGTGACTGTTGCTGACCGGCGTCGCTGTGTCGTTCACGGTACACCAGCAACTCTTCGCGCTGTCGCTCTTCGCGCTCCCTCAACAGCTCCCATTTGCGCTCAATCTCAACACGCTCCCGTGCAATCTCCGTCTGCCCCAGCTTCAATTCGTCCATAGACACTCGAGCCTGTTCAAGGGCAGTCGCCTCGCCCGCGCGTGCGTGTGCAAGCATCTCCTCCAATTCTGCTGCACGCAGCTCTGCCTCCTCCTGTACCCGTCTTCTGCGCCCCTCCGGCGTGTCCACATCCGCCCCAAGCTTCCACGCCCCCTTCGTCGGTGTTTCCATAGCACTGCTATCGTCCTCTGGTTGATCATCGTCCATTCCCTGGTAGGGTTGAAGTGCCTGCATCGCTTGCGCCGTGAGCGAGTGAATTCGACGCTCCAGCTCCTCCTTGACACGGCTTTTCTCTTTGCGCGCCTCCTCGACCTCCTTGCGAAGCGCCGCGGTCTCGCGCAACACGTCCGCCTCGCGCTGGCAGTCGCGATCACGCGCTATTTGTAATTCCGACTCGCGCTCGCGGATCGTCTGTTTTGCTCGTCCCAGTTGGCTCTCAAGTCGCTCCACACGGTTCTGCGAGTCGGCCAGTTCCTCCTCGTACATCTTGATGGTCGCCTTGGCGCGCCGGGCTGCCTCGGCGTGCATCTCGGCGTTGCGTGAGCGCGGTGGCGACGAAGGGACCACCGTCGTCGTTGTCGTCGTCGACACGCTCTGGTCGGCGTCGCCCGCGTCCTCCGCCGCCCCCATTACCGACGACAGCGCGCCCGTGATGCTCTCGAGCGACACCAGCCCCGATGCCTGCGGGTCAAGCGCCGAGAACGCCGCGGCAAGTTCCGAATCGCCCGCAGCGATTCCCAGCGATTCCATCAACACACGCAACTGCCCAATGTCAATATGCCCGTCACCATCAGTGTCCGCCATACGAAAGGCGGCTGCCACCGACTCCTGAGCCGACATGTTGAAAATTAGTGAAATATTCGCTAATCAGTAAATAACAGTTGATTTTCAAACAAATTTTTCATCATGTCCGATCACGACTGGGTGCGACTGCAGCGCAAGATCTTCACACGATGGACCAATCAGAAACTGCAAGGACGCAACATGCAGCCGATTGACGATGTGGTGCGCGACCTTGGACAGCCGGGAGTGCTCGCGTCGCTCATTGAAGCGCTCTCGGAGAAAACGGTCCGCATCCCGCCTCTCTCGCCCTCCTTCCTGTGCTCACACGTCTGCCTCTCTGTAGGTCCCCATTTCAAAAACACCCATCCGGTTTCAAGCGCAAAAGATCGAACAGGTACAAACAAACATTGTCTGAGTGATGAAAACCATGACACGCCCTCAACACCGTCCTCTGTGCCGCATCAGGTCGCGCGGACCCTCGACTTCATGTTCAAGGACTGCAACGTCAAGATGTCGCTGAAGCCGTCGGCCGAGAACCTCATTGCAGGCGATGAGAAGGACGTGCGATCTCACTCTCTCTGTGTTGTTGTTGCTCTTGTTGTTGATTCTTCTCCGCCCTCTCCACCTGCTTGCGTAGGCGCTTGCGCTGGTGTGGGCACTCATGTCGAAGTATATGCGGTTTGATGAGGACAGCGACGACGACGGCGGTGCTCCTGCCGAGGACCAGCTCTCGGCGAAGGATGCACTCTTGCGGTGGGTGCAGTTCCATCTGCATGCCTATGCCACTGTTGACGTGACCAACTTCAAGAAGAGCTTCCACGACGGTACGCCGAGGCGATGCAAGCAGCGCATGTCGTGAATTGTGATTGATGAGGCGCCTATCTGTGTTTCTCTTCTGGTGACAGGCATGGCCTTCTGCGCCATTCTCCACAAGTTCCGTCCCAAAATGATTCCGTTTAGCACACTGAGTCCGCACAACGCACGCGACAATCTCCTTCTTGCCTTCCGCGTTGCCGAAGACTATTTTGGCCTCGAACAGGTAAAGAAGGAGATGATGGTGACGCGCACAGTTTTAACAGGTCTGTACTAGTACTTGACACCGGAGGAACTGATGCACCTCGACGAGAAGGCGATGATTGTCTACGTCTCTGAGTACTACCATGGCCTCAACCGAGCCCACAAGGTTGACCTTGCCGCTCGTCGCATTACAAAAGTCCTCAACTTTGAAAAGGTGCAGCGACCCTCCCGCACGAAATCAATAATAATAATGATAATAATAATAATAATAATGATAATAATACTAATAATAATAATAATAATAATAATAATACTTATAATAATACTAATAATAATAATAATAATAATACTAATACTAATAATAATACTAATACTAATAATAATACTAATAATAATAATAATAATAATACTAATACTTATAATAATACTAATAAAATAATAATAATAATAATAATAATAATAATAATAATAATAATAATAATAATAATTTTTTTTGTTATTTTTTATTGTGGCCTTTTAGACAAATGATGAGATGCGCAAACGCTATGTGGTGCAAGCAAAGAGCCTTGCGAGTGCACTTCAGCCGACCGAGCAGCTGCTGGAGAACATTCTGGCCAGCGACAATACACTGCGCAATGCTCAGTCACGCGTCGACCGGTTCAGCGCGTACAAGACACAGCACAAGGCAGTGGTGTTCTCAGCGCATCTCGAAATTGACGCACTCTATCGCACTCTATCAACGCGCTTGACCGACCACGGTCGCGCTCCGTTTGTCCCTGAGGACCCACTGCTGCGCTACGAGTCGCTTGATGCTCGTGTGCAGCGCATCAAAGAGGCAGAGCGCTGTGAGGCTGAGCTTTTCCGTGAACTCCGTCGTCAGCTGCGTCTCCATCAGCTCTTTAAGCAACACAGGTGAACGGGCAGCGACTAATGATAGCGTTTTATATAATTGCATTGTTGTTCTTGTTTGTGTGTGTGTGTGTGTGTTTAGCCTACTGAATGGCAAAATGACCAAGTGGATTGCGGCCAAGCAGGCGTACGTGGCCCAGCGCGACATTGTTGAGTCGGTGGGCGTTGCACTTCACGATCTGAAGGTACACGATGCGTTTGAGAAGGAGCTTGCGAGCGTGCAGGCCGGGTCGGTCGCCAAGATGGCCCGGCTGGGTGCGGAGCTGGTGCAGGAACGGTTTGAGTGGATGGCGCAGGTAGAGACGTGTGATGCGGCAGTGCGCGATGGCATGGAGCATGTGGTGGCGGCTGGACTGGAGAAGAAGCCGATTTTGGAGGACAATTTGGCGCGCGAAGAGTACAAGGCGGCGACGCGACTCAAGGCGAAGATGCACGCGGACGTGTACGACAAGCTCTCGCATTGGATCGACGAGCGTCGTGCTTACCTGGACCAAACGCAGCGCGCCATTGTTCTCAATGTGGCCGAGGCGCAGTTGCAGTTGAGTCTGTTGGATGCACACGAGCGCACCAAGGGTGAAATGACGGAGACGCGCGTGCAGCCCTTGAACGATCTGGGAGAGGCGGTGCGCGCGGCCGAGTACACGAGCGTGTACTCGCAGTGGTGCTACGAACATGTGGACGACGTGGATTCTCGTGAGCGCACCGTCGACGACGCCTGGCTCGAGTTTGATGGCAAGGCAGTCACGTTGCGTGCCAAACTCGACGACGATCTGGCGCGTGAACGATTCAAGGCCGACTGGCGTCTGGCCGGAAGTAACCATCGGGCGCTCTACGACCGTCTCGCCGTGTGGACACGTGATCGTCTTGCCGAAGTCCATGTGGTCGTGGACGTGACCGACTCGCGCACCGCTCAGTTTCATCTCGCCGTGCTTGGTGCGCTTGAGGCGTCCTACGTGACTGTTCAGGCGGACGTGAACGAACTGGTGGAGCTTGGTTCGAGTGTGACCGCCGCCCGCTACGCATCGACACTCTCCAATTGGGAATTTGAAGACAACGCAGGCGTGACAAGTCGTGTGAGTGAGATTCACACGGAGACCTGGCCGCGTCTTGCCCAGGACATGGCCGAGAAGCGTGCTCGTCTCGAGGACGATCTGGCCCGCAACACACACGCGGAGCGTGTGCGGCTACTGGGCGCACAGCACACGAGCAAGTACGAAGAGCTGCGGCCTTGGATTGCCGAGAAGCTTGCGTATGGGCGAACAGTCGAAGAGGTGCTCACAAGCATGGTGGCACAGGAAAAGCTTGATGTGGTGGCGTACGTCGAGAAGGAGATTGCGAGTCTGCGACTCGACACGGACGCGCAGTACAAGCTTGGCGCGGCGATTGACGCGGATCGCTACCGCAGCGATCGCTCCGAGTGGGTGTACGAGCAGTTGGACGCGGTGATGGCTCACGATGATGAGATACGACGCGAGTGGGCGGCGCTCGAAGCGGCCTTGGCGCACAAGCGACTCATTCTCGAGGATGACCACAGCAGGTGGTTGTTTGCCGAGAAGGTACGCCTCGAGTTTGATCAATATGTGGCGCAGCACGAACAACTTGAGGCATGGATCGTGGCCAAGCACGCCTATGCCACGACCAAGGAAGAAGTGCACGACAGCAATACGGCGCGGCAAAAGCTGAGTGTGCTGGGTTCGCTTGAGAGCGATCTGGAGCGTGTTGAATTGGATGTGGAGACGCAGAGCAAGTTGTGTGCTCGCATTCTTGAGGCTCGCTACGAGTCGACACTCTCGTCGTGGGTCTTTGAGCAGCGCGATCGTCTTGGGTCGCTTGACGAGTCTCTTTCGAATGCATTTGCGGCACTCAGCGAGGCAACGGAGGAGAAGCAAGCGGTGCTCGAGGATGATCTTGCACGCGAGCTGTTTGCCGAGTCGGTGCGTCTGCAGTTTGATGAGTACTTGGATCGCCATGGGCAGCTGCGCGACTGGATAGTCATCAAGGATGCGTATGCGCGTGTCAAGGAGGAGGTACACGACTCGCATTGTGCGCAACAAAAACTGAGTGTGCTCGCGACGCTGGAGAGTGACGAGACACGCGTGCGTCTCGACATCGAGCACGAGACGGTTTTGTGCAACAAGATTTGTACGGCTCGCTATGCGACGGAGCGCTCTTCGTGGGACTTTGAGGAGAAGGCGCGTCTTAAGAAACTCGATGGGGAACTTACGAGTGCCTTTGCCGAGCTGGTGTCGGTGACGCAACACAAGCGGGCGATTCTCGATGATGATCTGCAGCGCGAGAAGTACGCCGAGGCAAAGCGGCTGCTGGCGGGTCAGCACCGCACGCGATTCCAGGCCCTCGACGCGTGGCTCACTGAAAAGTTGGCGTACGCACGAGTGCGCGAGGAGAACGTCGACTCGATTGTGGCACAGCGACAGCTGAGTGTGCTTGCAGCACTGCAGACAGACCAGGAGCGAGTGGAGCACGATGTGGACGAGCAGAACAAGTTGGGCGCAAAGATCCTGGCGAGTGTGTACGAGACGCGTTACAGTCGATGGGTGTACGAGAAGTGTGCCGATGTGAGTGGCTTTGACGAGACCATGAACGAGAAGTGGGAGACGCTCTCGATGGCAGTCGAAGAGAAGCAAGAAGTGCTCGAGGATGATCTGGCGCTTTGGCAATTTGCCGAGCGGACGCGTCTCGTTGGCGAGCAGCACATTGACCGAGACAAGCAGATGGGCGTGTGGCTGGCGCTCCTTGAAGGGTATGCGGCGCGCGTCGAGGAGATTGTTTCGAGTGACGCGGCCAAGTTGCGTCTGAGTGCACAACTGGCCAAGGAGACGGAGCGACGGAATGCGGAGAATGATGTGGAGCGCCAGAGGAGTCGTGCCGCCGAATTGTATGCCGCCGAGTACAAGAGCGAGCGGTCGTCGTGGCGCTATGAGCAGCGTGATGATGTGCATGCGCGACTGGGGCGCCTGAATGCGCGCTGGAGTGCGCTGAGCGAGGCGCTCGTGGAGAAGCGAGCGGTGCTAGAAGACGCACTTGCTCGCTGGCTGTACATCGAAGAGACGCAGTTGCTTCACGGACAGTATAAAGTGGCACACTCACAACTGTGTGCTTGGGCGATGGCCAAAGAGGCCTTCTTGGGTGCGCCGGTGACCATTGCCAGTGTGAGCGACGCGCGTTATCATCTATCGACACTCGGCGAGTTTGACACGGAGCTGCGCATGGTCACGGATGCAAGCCTGAAGACGGTGCAGAGTCTCAATGTGACCATTTTGGCTCGCAAGTACGCGTCAGAACGCTCAACGTACGTGTACGAGGACCGTGTGCGACTGCTTGAGGAGGACACGCTCCTGAAGACGCGATGGGGACGTTTGGGCGCAGACAGCGCGGCGTTGCGCTTGCGCCTGGACGAGGCACTGGCGCTGGAGGAGCGCAAAGAGGCTCTGCGTCTTGAGTACGCCTTTAGTGCCTCTACCTTTGAGCGCTTTGCGACAGACACAATTGCATTGGTGGGCATGGATTTGAACGAGGACGAAGCGAACCCTTTTGGGTCGACACTCGTCGAGGTTGAAGCAGCCGGTGTTGTGATTGAGCAGGATGTGGGGGAGACGACGACGCGTGCGAATGCCTTGGAGGAGGCATACTCGCGTGCGGCAGGACAGCTCAAGGAGCTTGGGGAGACGCCTACAAGCAACCCATACACGTCGGTCGTGCTGGAGGATTTGATGGCGCAGCGGTCGGCGATGAATGACGCTCTGGATGCTCGCGAGGATGCGTTTGATGTGGAGCTCGACCGTCACTTGCGACACGACGCGCTGTGCGAGAAGTTTGCGCGCACAGCTGTGCCATTGGTTGACAAGCTGGACGGGGCATTTAAGATGCTGACAGGCACGGGTACGACACCCGAAGAGCAGCTTGCACGCGTGGACGAGTTGCTTGGGAGTGCAGCACAGGACTCGGCGGTACTCCCACGCCTGACGGAACTGCAGCGCGAGATGGACGAGATTGGAGTGGGTGTCAATGTGCACACGACACTGAGTGGCTCGGACGTGCAGGCGCGCTGGGACCAACACCGCTCCCTTATTCTGCAAAAAGGGGAGATTCTCAAGCAGGAGATTGAGTACAAGCAGCTGAGGGGAGTGACGAAAGAGCAATTTGACGAGGTATGTATGTATGTATGTATGTATGTGTGTGTGTGTGTGTGTGTGTGTGTGTGTGTGTGTGTGTGTGTGTGTCTTTGTGGTGTGTGTGTGTGTGTGTGTGTCTTTGTGGTGTGTGCGTGTGTGTGGGAACAAATTATATTTTTTTCTCACGACTCTTATTATTATTTGTGCACAGATTGGAAACATTTTTGCGGTGTACGATCGTGATCGAAGTGGATACATTGACCACAAGGAGCTCAAGGCGTGTTTGTTTTCGTGTGGGGAAGAAAAAACACGCGCACAAATTGCAGAATACATTCGAGTAAGTGAGAGACGATGTGTACGAAACCGATGAACGACTCACTCGTGTGGTGTGTGTGTGTGTGTATGCGTTTAGGATTACGGTGTGGATGGAAAGATTGCATTTGAACGGTTCCAGGAGCTCATGATCAATCTATTGGGAGATCTGAGCGACACTGAGTCGTCGTTGATGGATGGGTTTGTGTTGCTGGCGAACGGGCGCAAGACCATTTCGGACCGAGTGCTGTTACGCTATGTTGACAATGACGATCTCGTCGCGTACTTCTGTCGTGTGGCACCGCGTGTGGGCGAGGCCGCGTACGACTATGCGCGGTGGGTGCAGCAGACGCAGTAGTGTATTGTAATTGAGTCAATAACCCACTATACAATACAATTAACTTTCTTATTATTGTTATGTTTTTTTTTTCTTTTTCATTTTTATTATTATTACAATAACAATAAAAATATAATTATTATTGGGTACATCTACTCTCAATTTATTTTCTTATCATTATTATTTTCGTTACGAGACGGCACAACCGCCAAAGTCGACGTCAACGGAAGAGGGCAGGAGGAGCACAACGGCCTTTGCGAGGTAGGTAAGTGAGCCACCACGGCCGCCCGGAGGACGCGAGCACAAGTCGCACACAAGTGACTTTATTTCAGTCCTAAGAGTAAGAAGTGATAGTGAGTGAGAGTGTGTGTGCGAGATGGTTTTGTATAGAGATAAATGTCGTACAACGACGATGATGATGGACGACGACCGCCCGACCTGAAAAGACCCGATTTGCCAAGTGTTTCCTACACACGTAAAGAAGAAGCCATAAAGAAGGAAGATTTGCACGTCTTGACATTCTCTGTATCTTGAATACTTTGTTTTCAACACTGGTCGATGAGATGTCGGCTACACAGCGATCGGCGGCGTCGTGGATGATGGTATCTAGCTGGACCACCTGCTGGAACTCAATCTCAGGAATGCGTCCCAAAATGACTGCCAACACATTCAAGAGCTGTGTAAAGAACGTGTGAGTGTATAGTATTTATCAGTGTGAGGCCGCGTACTTCGACTGTGAGCTGTCGGAGTTCGGGCTGAGCAATGCAATAGAGCAGAGTCGACTCGATGTGGTGCTCAAAAGCCTTTTGAGCGCCATGCGTGAACCGCGCAAACACATCCACCGACGAAATGTGATGGTCCTCAAAGGCAATGCCTGCAGGACACTTCTGAAGCACAGTCCAAACCTAAGGTAGAGCGGCATAGCAAGTGAGCGGGATCAAGAATGGGTGAAGTAGAACAGCGCAGAGTACGTTTCGGAAAAAGTCGGGGGGTGTGCGGTTGAGTGCCCCATCAATGCGACGGCGGCGCAGGGCCGCATCAATTTCTATGATAGACTCGGCCGTGTTGGAGCGCTGTCGCTTGGTAGGACGCGTAACTAAGCGGAAAATACAACCATTAGCATGCTAACACGGAGAAAATTGAGGGCGTACAGGAAGATGCAGTCCATGACTCGTCGAGTGAAGAGAGGAACATTTGCTTGAGCATTGACTTGACCTGGCAAGGAGACTGATGCCAGAAGAGCACGTCGGCAGTGACACGCGAGCGACCTGATGTGATGGCATGCTCGTTCTGCAAGGCGTCGACAATGTAGCTCACGCGCACTCGGTTGATTCCGTTGAAGACGTCCGGTGTAACACAGATCAACTGCAAATAATAAAGAATGAGATTTCGTTGAGTAGACAAACACGGGTAGACAAAAAAAGCAGGCAGCAAATTAAGTTGTACCTCTGAGAGGAAAAGCAAAATCTCTTGCATCAACACAGCCATTCGTGGTCCCTCACACACTCGAAATATCAGACTGAGGATGTTTCCAGGCGACTGTGGCTCGGCAAAAAACACCTCTTCGTTCTCTCGCCCAAACGACACCTAAATCATAATTCAGTCGCAATCAAAACAGATATTTTTTTTGTTTTCCTCGCTCAGTTTTTGTTTTTGTTCCTCACTTTCTCTCGACAAATGACATACCTCTTTCCCACGCACCACCAGCTCTGCAAGACTGGGTGCAATAGAGTTGGCTTCGCGACGGAGAGCACCCGCACAGCACCGTACCACAGACCAGTCGGATGCGCCGCATGCCCGCTCATACGCGATCTCCAGCTCCGCACGCGCTGTCCGTGACCCTTCTTCGTAGCCCATTCGCGTCCACTCTCCCTCACTATAATTATTATTATTATATATTATATTATATTCACACATTGGGTCAATAACACAAATGCGCTTGCAAGAAATTCTCTTCGTGTTAAGTTTTCTTGCCGTTTTATAAGCTCGAGCACTACTGAGAGTCGCTCATACACATTGGGCGCACTGGCAAAGCGCCGTCGCAGCTCATCAACGTGTAGCGTCGTTAGATGCGCTTCGTTTTGCTCTGCTTCGCGCTGTAGCTCGTGTGAATCCTTCTCTTGTCCATCAATCGCCGAACGCTCCGCGCTGCTCTCTGATTGAATCATTTCCAACAACTAACACATAAAAAGGGGGTCAAAACAAGTGGAAGACAGGGACACGAAAAAAAAATGACACACGTACAAAGGTCTGTTGGCGGTGGACTGAGGGTCCTTGTGCGCTTGTGGCGCGGTCACGCGAGTCCTTGAATGGATTTGGGGGATCTGCAACATCTTCGGGATGGACAAAGTCAAGATGTTCAATGCAGCTGGTGGCCATGAGCTGCTGCAGACGCCCCAGCTGTACACGAACACCATTGCAAACACCCTTCTTCATGTCCGCCATAAGCGACACAAGCTCAACCTACGGAAAACACAGTGCATTTGAGTGATATGATGAAAAGAGGGTTAGAGGAGTAAACAACGGACCTGGTGGCGCACGCGGATGCGGTCCTTGAGAATGAGACAGACAAGCGGACGCCCGTGCAGACTCCAGTTGTTGCGCACAAAGGTGAGTTGCGACTTGATTTCGTCGATGAGTAATAGATCGTCGTAGCTCATGTAGAAGTCGGTCTGGTCCAGAATGTTGGGGTAAAATACAAACGGGCAGTTTTGGATCATGTACACCTACCAAAAAAAAAAAAAAAAAAAAAAAAAAAAAAAACGAAGAGTTGAGACGAGAACAGTATGCTATAGGTTTGATCAATTTTCGGTACTTTGCTGGTAGAGAGGGAACCAAGAGGACGGGGAGGGCGGCCAGAGAGGGAAAGAGAGTCGTTTGCGCCCATGCGGGAGCAGAGGCGAACGAGAAACGGGGCGGGACAGACGTGGGTGGGCTCGATTTCGGTGAGGACCTGCGTGACAATACCGTATGTGTTGAGAAAGGCCTGCAGTCGGTCTGTCTCAGCAATGAGAGCAACCTGGACGACAAGGTCTTTGCGTCCATTGCTCATAGGTGCAAGTGACGACATGGAGTCACGGAAGCGCAGTGTGCCTGCCTGGGAAAGATGCGTTGCGGCGCGAGGGCAACGGGAGAGCGGATCCATGTCGGAAGGAGCGATGCAGTCGTCGCGAATCATGTCGGCGATGAGAAGGAGCGAGTGGGCCCAGGGGAGAGGACGTGCCTCGGGCGCCGGAAAAGGTGCGTTTGGAAAGGCGGGCGCGCAGTGCATGCCGGGGACACAACGGTAGGCCCCGGACGAGGGCACAAGGAGCGTCTCGATGTGGTTGCGGAGGGAGTCGGATATGTGACGGGGCCGGTCGCGGAAGAGCGACTCAAGAAGAAGAAAGACATAGAAGACGGGCCATTCGGCCTGGACCACTGTGGGTTCACTGCGGCTGTCACTATTTCCGCTGGCAGAAGAGGGGTCAGACGAACTAGCGGTCACACCCGCGTATTGTGCACTCTGAGAGGGAGAGAGTGACGGAGTAGACGGGGAAGAAAAAAGAGAGCGCACAATGGTGACGGGACACGGCTGCTTCTTTTGCTGCTGCTGCTGCTGCTGCTGCTGCTGCTGACGATGATGAGGATGGTGGTGGTGGTTTTCTTGTTGTTGCTGCTGCTGTTGATAATGTGTGTGACTATGCTGGTGGCGGTAGTTGTGGTGGCGATGGTGTGGTAATTTGTCCTCGTCGGTGTACTGGGGTCCAAACGAGAGGGTCGCCGGCGTTGTGGCGGCACGCTCAAAGGCAACCGAGATACGTCGCTGGAGATCCACAGGCTTAGAGCGGGCGCCAAGAGGGTCGTCGATGAAGCGACGGCAGCCGTTGGGACCGGCGAGCATGCTGAGAATGCGCTCGCGTGTCGCCGAGAGCAAACGCTCATTGTCGACGGAGAAGGCGGGAAAGCCCGTAATGGCAAGGAGAGCTGCATCGGTCTCGTGTGAGCGTGACTCGCGCGGCAAGAGCGACTCAAAGATATCGCGGTTGCGGTAATGGGCGTCCGGGTCGACATAAATGGTGGAGGCACTGCGTGAGGCAAGCTGGCGGGGCGCACCGGCAAGAAAAAGGTCAAGGCCGCCAATGGCTTCAAGCGCCGCCTTGGTCATGCCGATGCTGCTGGCGTGCAGTTCAGTCTGGGTGGACGGGTCGCTGCGACCGTGCACGGGGTCCCATACGCCGTAGTCGGGCGTGCGGTAGGCGCGTTCGATGTAGAAGACGAGATTCTGGACACACGCCACCTCGTCGGTCGTGTACACAATCTCCAGTCCCGAACTCACCATCTTACACAAAAAGTCAGAGGAGGGAATAGAAAAAAGAGGCAAAAGAGAGAAAAAACGAGTCGAGAGAGAGAGCAAGTGATAGAGAGGAATAGAAGCAAGTGATGGAAAGATAGAAACAATGAATAGACAAACAGATAGACAGACAGACAGACAGACAGACAGACAAGTGTGAGAGAAAAACAAGTGAAACAAGTGAAACAAGTGAGAACTTGTACCTGGGCGAGTTGCAGAATGAATAGAGCGGTTGCGCCGACACGCAAATGGCACCACTGGTCGTCGGCGAGAACTGGTGTGCCCGTCTCGACGTCGTACATGGCATGCAGTGCATGCTCTTCGCGTTGTTGCAGCTTGAACACCTCCACCTTGTCCAGTTGGCGCATCATGCAGATGAGAAGGCCGCGCATGCACTTGACAACGGACTGCTCGAGTTCGTGGATGCGTCCCTACGCAACAGCAGGAGTCAAGAGGGGGGGTTAAACGGGCCATAGTGGGTCGTGTGCAGCGTACTCTGTCGTGGTCAACGCGGCGGTAGGCGAGTGCGAGCGCCCACACCGACATGATCGAAAAGAGGTTGTCGTGAACGCGTCCGGCGACCACGGGCGAGCCGTCGGCGCGCTTGGGCACATGGCCCGCCGGCCAGTCGATGTGCGACGCAAGCAGGCCCGTAATGGGCGACTGTTGTGACAGGATGAGATCTTTCACTGTACTCGACAAAACTCATTAATTCAGAACTTGTCAACAGATCTTATGGCGCACTACCTTCTTTGAAGTACCGATCCAACATCATCATGGTGGGGTCAATGTCGTCGTCTTGACGACGACTCATGACGAAAGATTGAAGAATAAAAGTGAAAAAATAAACAGATAATAATTGATTTGATCTTAGCAGTATTTACAATATTTTTACAGTAATATTTTTATCTATCTATCATGCAACCAACGGTCGAAATTCTTCTCATTGGTGCGTTGATTGCCACCACCGCGTATTCGACGGCAGTTCCTGCCGGTAGGTGTCTCAGCTCTCCGAAACAAACAACATTACTTCGCGACTTGATTGTTTGTTGACAACTGTTCGTTTGCGCTCGTGCAGACTGGCAGGAGGGCTACAGGCGCGGCAGCCTGTTCTTCAACGATGCGCCCGTGTCGGACGACCTCAAGGGGTCCGTCGGCAACGGCTATGTGGCGACGAGTGTGGACAGCGACACCGTCTATGTCAGCGGGCTCTTCAACGGAGCGGGTGCTGCCGCTCCGTCGCATCGCGCGCGCATTCCCTCGCCCTTCAGCATCGCAGTGGGCGCCGCATCTGCACCGGTGCCGCCAACCGACGCGTTGTGGCTCAGGCAGTTCTACAGCGAAGACCGCGGCGATCACTCACTGTGTGCGACGCAAGATGCAAGTGTGTGCCCAAGCGACTCGGGGGCGTACCAAGAGGAGCGCTTGGAGGCCGCCTGTCTGACACACCCCAGTGCAGATACGCTGCCTCTCAACTTTTTCTGGAGTGCTCGCTCCCTTGACAACGTTGCGAGTACCAACTCGTCAATGGAGGGTTACACACTTGTGCGTGTTATGTGCCACCTGAAGCGCTCGCCAGCTCCCGGACTGGTGCCCCTCTTCCTGCTCTACGACCCAGTGACCAAGGACCACGTGACTGTGGCATCGGAAGAGGGCCATCGCGAGGCGCTCTCGTTGGGCTTCCAGCCCCAAGGCATCCAAGGCTATGCAATGAGAGCGAATGTGACAGTGACCGCCACGCAGTACTACTCGAGTGATCGCCAGGATAGTGTGTTGTGCACCGATGCGGCAAGCACAGTATGTCCTGGCGGTTCTTATTCTATTGTGCGCCGTGAGTTTGAGTGTGCCCAGTCGCCGTCGAGCAGTGCGAATGTTGCCCTCAACCTGTTCTGGAACGAACAGACGGCAGACAATGCCAACTTGGCCACCGATATGCCTCCCAAGTGCTCTTCTCTCATCCGCCCTACGTGCTATCTGTCGTCCAAGGCCACCACCGTCTACCCTATTGCCGTCGAGGCGTTTTACAGCACCGCGCGCAGCGACCATCTTACCGTGGCATCCGACGATGGGCGTGCATACGCCCGTGAACACAACTACACCTCTTTGGGCATACAAGGCTACGCTCAGGCGCCTCCCATGGAGCCCATTGAGGCCATGAATGTGCTGACGGGAATTTTTACTCGTCGGTTAGACTATGGAGGTGCGCATGTGGAGCAGCGCATGTACGCCCATCGAGGTAGGAATTGAGAAGGAATAAAAAATGATTCTCAAATGGTGTGTACGTAGCTCTGTCGCACCTTCTTGTGCACGAGATCACTGTCAATGCCTCTGCATTAAGCAGCACTCAAGTGCATATCCCACTCACTGTGAACACGGGCAGTCCGTCGACGGATCTTGCGCTGTCCACAGTGCACCACGATGACTCCCAGACCGTCTGGTTCGGGTTTATTCGCGCACGCGAAGAGTCCAAGAGTGTCCTCCAGTCCGTTTGTGTCACGTTCTCTACGTACGTACCCTAAACGTAACACGCAAGTCGCGGTTCATTCGATCAATATGGGTTTTTGTTTTGTTTTGTTTTCAACAGTGTGCCGTCCAATGTCACTGTTGCATCTGGAGAGACTCGTACGTTTGTCTATTTCACGTCGGTTGCGACCAATATTGACATTCAAGGTACACAATACGAAGGTGTGGCTTTGTGCGCGTCCTTACGCCGGTCTGCGTCTGGTAAACAAACTGTAGGAAGAGTACTTGACAATGCGACGGTGATTAACAACGCGATGGCACACTTTAAAGAGGCGCAGGCTATGGAGGTGAATGCATTGCGAGAGCGTCACGAGAGTGCATGGAAGGAACTGTGGGAGGATGGGCGAATTGAAGTGGGTACGCTTAGTGTATATTTATATATATATATATGTGTGTGTGTGCGTGTGTGACTGTATCTGTATAATTGTTTTATTTTTGATTTTTGTCTGTTGCTCTGCATGGCTTTCTATGTGTATATGTTTTGCATGGACATTACGTTACATTGCATTACATCTGATTTTAAATAGAGGGCGATGTGGTGTTGAGTCGTGCACTGTGGGGCAGTATGTACTACATTATGACGAGTGTGCGTGAGGACTGGCCGCAGGGACTATCACCGGGTGGACTCGCCTCTGACGCATACAATGGGTTGGAGAAATGCACTTGAACGCTGTACCATTGTCGACTCATCTCATCTGGCCGCCCCCGCCTTTCTTTTGTTTTAGACACACCTTCTGGGACCAAGAGACGTGGATGTACCCACCTTTGATGTATCTGTTTACAAACACACTCGCTCGATCGTGTTTGCAGTACCGCATTGACCGACTGCGTATGAAACGCACAAAAATATGTAAATTGCCCGACTCACGTGTGCCCTTGTTCTTGCAGAGAGTGCGATTGCAAAGGCACACTCCTTTGGCTGGGCAGGTGCCATGTTTCCTTGGGAGTCCGCAGTGACGGGCGCCGACGTGTGTCCTGCGTCTGCCCCCGAGAGCAAGTACGAGCAGCACATCAGCGGCGACATCAGGTGCGCAATGTTTGCTTGAAATTTCTTCCTAGGACTTACGTCTTTTTCTTTAGTTTTGCATTTCAACAGACCTGGCAATTGACACACAACGAGACGTTTTTGCGTGAGAGTGTACCTCTGATTATGGGCATTGCGCAGTTTTGGGCGAACCGAGTATCGCTGAACGCGGAGACGCACAAGTACCACATCACACGCGTGCAGCCACCCGACGAATACCATTACCCTGTCGACGACAGCTTTTTTACCAACACGGTGGCACAGCAGTCACTGCGCTTTGGTGCCTCACTGCCGTCTCTTTTGCCCACTCTGAACTTGACTGTGCCTGCTAACTGGACAGACATTGCCAATGGGTTGTACTTCCCCTTTGACAGTGATCGCCAGTACCATCCTGAGTACGCTTCGTATGTCTACGGCGTCAAAGTGAAGCAAGCAGACGTCATTCTTACGGGCTTCCCTCTCATGACTAACATTTCAAAGACGGTCCGTCTCAACGATCTCAACGTAAAACAAAATTATATCAAACAAATTAACTACCGTCTTTTGATGCTCACACTCTCCATGTGCGTGCGTGTCGTGTCTCGTGTTGTGTTTACAGGCCTACCTCGACCACACGGACAAGAATGGGCCGGCCATGACCTGGGCCATGTTTATGATTGGCTACATGGACTTGCATGAGGACGCGCAGGCCGCCGCATTGCTGCCCCGCTCCTATGCCAACGTCCAGCAGCCTTTTCAGGTGTGGTTTGAAACCCCAACGGGTGGTGCAAAGAATTTTATTACGGGCGCTGGTGGGTTCATCCAGGTAATCCAAAATAGCTATAGTTATTATTATTATTATTATTACGCTGTCGTTTCATATTTTGTTAATGCGTTTGTAAACAGGGTATATTAAGCGGTTACGCTGGCATTCGTGTGACGGAGAAGTTCCTGTCAATCAACTTTCGCTCACTTCCGGGCGACACTGCGCTCAACCTGACGGTGCATGGCGTCGAATACCGCGGCTTTTCTCTGTCTGTCTCCGGCTCGCGTGCCACCGTCTCCTCGTCACTCACAGTTGTGCTCACTCTCATGTCGCTCCCTTCGTCGTCCACTGCATCTCATTTGGTTGTCGTTGATCAAACTGGCGCGTCGACTCCTCTCAAGGTGTCCGTTCCTCTTGTGCTGCCTTCAGGTCCAGTCGAAGTGGTAGAAATCAAGTGAAAATTGAAATTAAGAACGTTATACAAAACAAAGAGCAGCACAATACTTTCACTGTATACAATAATGTCCCGAAAGAAGCCCATAGACTCACGTATGATACACCCATGAAGAGAATGGTTGTTAGAAACAGATACTATTAGTTAAAATTTATTATTAAGCAACTCAGCAAACAAGTCAATATTTTGTGAATTGTCAATCATTTCACTACAGATACATTGCCATGCTCTCGCCGTCAGACCTGGCGCTCGCGATCACCTTCTCGCTGGTGTTCGGCGTGGCGCTTGTCTTCCTGTGGTACTACTGCTGCCACAAGAAGTTCTACTACGAGCCAGTCTCGTACGAGTACAACATGAAAGGTAGCCAGCCCTGCCGCCCGGCTCACTCGCCGCGCCACCCACCTCTGCATCTTTCCCTACATCGCTTTCTTCTTCGTCTTGCAGAGCGAATTTTGGTGTTTTATATTATTATATGGTTTGCGTTTGTCCACGTCAGGTCGAAATTCCGCAGTTCAGTGAGTGGATTGCAGCGGGTTAGAGGCGCCTGCACCGCGTCTGTTTGCCCTCCGTCCATGTCCGTTGCTGTGTTCTATCTCTCCGGCACCTTGAAGCGCACGCAAACGCTCTTCAATTGAATCTGCTTTGCGTTTTTTTTTTTTTTTTTTTTTTTTTTTTTTTTTTTTTTTGTCGGACTCGACCGTCGACTTATTATTTATGTTTGTTCTTGTCGTCTCGTCCATTTTTTTGAATCTCAAGCGTGAACTCAACAAATGCCGCATATATATAATATATATATGTGTGTGTGTAGGCACCATCACTGGGGCATCCGCGGCTGACCATTGTGCTGCAGAACGGCGTGACACTTCCGCCGCTCTACTTCCACGAAGGGGGTCTTTCGTCAGCACTCAGAGAACTCGGCGAGTACGTTCTGCTGACTCGTAGTGACCAAGACGCCGACACCTACCTTGTGGCAGACCTCGAGGACCGTCTTGCGAACACGCTGCATGAGCTGCGACACGGACGCGGACTCGAGTCGACCACCCAGGCAGTGTGGACTTTACCTGGCTGGAACATCTTGGAGAAGTTCTCGCGCATCACTCAGTATGTTCAAACTTCAGGTAACAAGGAAGCCCCGGTGTGTTCCTTTGATACCTCTGAAACGACACACCTCTGATGCCTTACAGGGAACGATAAACCGACAACACGACCCGATGCGCGAGTGATTGACGAACGGCGACTGGGCGGCCGTCCACCCGTGTACGCGGGACGCCAGAGTAGCGTACTCGACTGTCGCCAGCAGACTGCAACGAACATTGGCACATTTGAAGTGCTCAGCGTAAGTGGAAAAAAGAAGAGATGATAAGAATTTCATATGAGGTGTGCAGTCAGACGGGTGTGAGCCGGTGGCAGACCTGCAACGCACTGCGCCAGTCGATCAGGAGCACCTACGACACTTTATGGACAGCGACGGACGCGTTGTGTCGCCTTCGGGGCTGCTGGGTGCCGTGTTTGCAGGTGGGATCGAGCCACAGTGTCGCAAGGAGATTTGGCGGATGCTGCTCAACTACGATAGATACGACGCGACGTTTGAGGAGCGCCGCGAGAACCGCAAAGAACAACGGTACAAAATACTAAAACTAAACCACAAAAAATGTATATTATTATTATTATTATTATTATTATTATTATTATTATTAATTATATTAACGTGTGGTTTGGTTGACTGTGTAGACTGGCGTATGAAACCCTCAAGCAGCAATGGACGAGCATTACGCCGCGGCAGGAGGCGCGCTTCGGCACCTTCCGCGACTACCGCCACCGCATTGAGAAGGACGTGCACCGCACAGACCGCGCCGTGCCCTTCTTTGCCAGCGACGATGCTCCCGCTCTGCGCTCCCTGCACAACATTCTTCTCACCTATGCTTTTTACAACTTTGACTTGGGTACGCTGCAGTTGTACACAAACCATTAATCTCAAGACCTTTGTTTTGTTTTTGTTTTGTAGGTTATGTTCAAGGAATGAGCGATCTTCTAGCAGTGATTCTGTATGTAATGGAAGACGACGCGGATGCTTTCTGGTGCTTTAGTGGCTGCATGGACATGATGGTACGTACCCCCTGCACTGATTTTATCCTCATTTTGCTCACATTTCACTTTGTGTGCTTTCCCAACTTTTCCTGTATTTGTTCTTTCTCTCTCTTTGTTCTTTCTGCCTCCCTTCCTTTCTCTCTATTTATTCTTTCTTCCTCCCTTCCTTTCTCTCTATTTGTTCTTTCTCCTTCCCTCCCTTCCTCTCTCCCTATTTGTTCTTTCTCCCTCCCTCCCTTCCTCTCTCTCTCTCCTATAATTATAAACAGTTGGGCAATTTTGAACTGGAGCAGGCTGGCATTCAGAAACAATTGGCTGATTTGGGTGATCTTATTAAGTTTGTTGACCCACGTCTGTACGCTTATCTTGGTACTATCTGTTACTTCCTGGTGCCTCTGTTTCTCACCTCGCTCTTTCTTTTCAGAGTCCAATGGAAGTAGCAATTTCTACTTTGCCTTTCGATGGCTTCTCGTCAATTTCAAGCGTGAATTCACCTTTGATGAGACAATGCGATTATGGGAGGTACTCAACAAACACGCTAGTTATTCTCATTCATTCACTGACACCATTAAAATATATGTTTTTTTTTAGATTCTGTGGACGCGCTACTTGTCCGAACACTTCCAGCTGTTCTTTGCCGCTGCAATCATTGAGAGCCAGCGCATGAACATCCTCGAGAACGACCTTAAGTTTGAAGATATTCTCAAGGTTCGAGGCTTTCCCAGACCATTTTAATATTTTGCCCTTCTTCGCTCATTTCTTTTTGTACGTTGTATTGTGACATGACACGTAGATGGCCAATGACCTCTCAGGACACATTCCACTGGACAAAACACTGGAGCTTGCTGAGAGCCTGTACCGGAAAGTAGCGCGCGGGTGTCCCGAACACCTGTGGCCTCTGGTGCAGCCCAACACGAGCGTAGGGGGAGAGGCACGCGGGAGACAGCATCTGACGCTGCTGCGTTCGGAGGGTGGGCCTGCATGTGTGTTTGAGCCTGAGGGGAGTGCTGCAGATGCGGCTGGTGTACGTACTGATGATGGTCGCGTTGCTGAGTCACAGAAAGTGAATGAGGGGCACGCCAAGAAGAAGAAGGGAAAGCAGGGGAAAGGCCGTGTGACAAATGTATCAGTGGCATCACACGACTCGTGGGTCAACGTCACCGATCCTTTTACTATGTAAACACACCGGAATACTTGAATTAATAATAATAATAATAATAGTATTATTATTATTATTATTATTATTATTATTATTATTATTATTATTATTATTATTATTATTACCGTATCATATCACAATAATAATAATAAGACGTTCATTATTATGAAAGTAATCATAAATACACCACTATAAATATTGGACTGGATTGGTTGGCGTTGTGTTTCTACTTCATCCAGGCGGGAGTGGCTGTACGCGGAATATCTCGGACACTACGCTGCGCAGTGTAGTTGCGCTGCACTGTGCGCGTTGATTGCTCATGCTCATCGCGTCCCTCCTGCCGCGCACGCACAGCCGCAGTCACCTGCATCGCACGCGCCTGAGAACGCTCCACTCGCACTGATGCACGTCGCTGCTCCTCTTGCCGCTGCTGTCGCTCTGCCTTTGCTCGTTGGCGTGCTTCCTTATCGCGTGCACGCGCCTTTTCCGCGAGACGATCCCGTTCGCGTCGTTGTGCAATTTCCTGTGCCGCCACGCGCCGTCGCTCAGCCTCAGCACGTGCCTTCTCTCGTGCATCCACTCGTTCCACTGCCGCCTGTGCCTGTCGCATCGCCTGCTGCTCCTCTAACATTGCTTTGGCCTCCTCGCGCCGTCGTCGTCGTGCCGCCTCCTGATCCTGAGCATGCCGCGCCTGTCGCGCCTGCTCCGCCGCCGCCTCGCGCGCTACCACCCTTTCTCGTTCTCGCTTCCACTCCTCCACTTCCCGACGCTTCCGCCGTCGCTCCGCCTCCGCCTCAACCGCATCAAGCGCGCCCCGTCGCAGTCGTTCCTTGCCGCTCTGTGCGCTCGCGTCGTGCTCGCGTCGTGCCACCTCCGCCTCGCGCGCCGCCGCTTGTGTCGCCTTTTCGGCCGCGCGCTCCGTCTTCCACTGCCGAATCGCATAGCGTTTGGCCTCTTCGAGTCGTCGCAACTCGACAAACCAGTCACAGTGCTCCTCAATGTCTGTATCCGACCGCGTCGCCAGTCGCATGCGAACTCGCTCAAGCAACCGTGCGCGTTGTGACGGTTCCGGGAATCGCTCAAAGTGCCTTGCAAAGTACAAATGATCCGCTTCGTCCCAGCCACCCCAGCGCCGGCCCTGCGTCAGAAACTCTTCGACGGCCAGCACCTCAGGCAACAAGTCGCGGGTCGTTCCCATCACCGACTTAGCCTGGTGCGTTGTTGTTACAGTCGCTCCTGTGCCTACCACCAGCTGACTGCGCCTCTTCCCATCGTCAGCGCGTCGCTTCTCTTTTTCGCGTTCCCACAGCTCAATACGTCGCTCGGTGAGTGCCACCTCCCGTTCGAGCTTCTCCTCTTCGCGTGCTTCTGCATCACATTCGCTCTTATTGCGTCCCTTGAGCGTCAGCAGTCCCCGTTCAATGCCCGTCATTGTGCGCTCCAGTACCCGCTCGTTCTCCTGTCCTCCCTCCAGCATCTCCCGCAACGACCGTACTTCATTGCGCAAATCCTCCAAATCGCGTCCCAACTGCGCTGCATCTCGCTCTCGTTCTCGATCCAGTTTGTCCCTCAATGCTCTCACTTCTGTCCATACCACTGCAAGTTCGTTGTGTGCAGTGCGTGTGCGAGAGCGTGCCGCCAGAGTCGCCATTACACCCCGCTCGGCCTGCGCCACCTGCGCCGCCAACTGTCGCCCTTGACGCACCGCCGCCTGCGCCGACGCAAACGGAGCCGAAGCAGCCACATTAGTACTTGACAAGGATGATGCGGGCGCAGTAGCAACAGCGGCAGTCGCAGTCGACGGGGTTGGACTCGCAAGAGCGCTCGACTCCACTTCCACATCTGAAGCGCTTTCTTGCTTTTCTTCTTCTTCTCCTCCTTCTTCTTCTTCTTTTTCTTCTTCTTCTTTTTCTTCTTCTTCTTCTTCTTCTTCTTCTTCGCCATCACTCGCCGCTTCCACTGCACTCTCCATCAGATGGCGTACCGAATTGTACACAAACTCAGGGTCGTCCGTAAGCGTGTCCGGCACAGGCGACACACTTTGCACACGCACTGGACCGTCCTCAAATTCCTCCACCCGCATCTTCCCATCACTCCACTCTTCTCCTTCTTTTTCGTCACCCTTTTCTTCTTCATCTTCTGTTGCACTCCACCAAGGTAAGCGTGGCGCTGCTGCAACATCGCTCGAGTACGACACGCGCACTTCATCGGCGTACGTCACTCGCTTGCCTCCACCACGGCTGCCACGCATACTCGACGATGTTGACGGCCGGCTTTTTGCATCGCCGCCGTCGACACCGTCCGACAGCCAACTACCAAGCGAACCGATAGACATGCCCACAGTGCTTGCTGGTGGCGTAGTCACACTCACAAAGGACTGAGGCGACGTAGTGACCTGCTCGAGCAACGCCAGCGGTGTCGCACGCTGGCCTGACCGTCGCCCTCCTTCCGACAAGGGGCCCTGCGGCGTTGTGGCATCTTCTCTGTTCAAACTATTCCCACTGGCAAGTGCCTGCTCAAGCGCCTCGAATTCGGCACGGGACGCGAGTGACGCTGAGAGAGACGCAGAAGGGGACGAGTCGACGGAGGGAAACAGTCGCGTTCGGTCTGCAGTGCGAGACGACGGGACGGCACTCGCAGTCGATCGATTCGTACGAGCAGACGATGCAAAAAGAGACCGCGTCTCGCGCAGGCTCTTTGACGGGCCATTTTCGGTCAGAGGTCGGGAGAAATTCAAATTCTGCGCTAATTAGTATTGCTTTTTCACTCTTCGCTGAAAAGGAATCACTGTGTACCTGAGCGACATTGCGTGCGGGAGGCTGCTGGGTGATGTGAGGACGTGACGATACAGCTGCAGCAGCTGGCGGTGAAGACGGACGGTCAACGGCGGAAGTGAGACGGTTGCCGAGAGCAACGGCGTTGCCGCACAACGCTAGGCCGGCAAAGGGGTCGTTGGCGACCTTGGGACGCGCTCGTCTCGAGGTGGACGGTGACTTGCGCGACATTGGTAGAAGAACAAAATGTGTGTGAACTGTGAATTGTGAAAAGTCTGAAAACTGAATTATTATTAATAATTTTATTATTATTATTAGATAATTGAAATTACTAATAAGAGTAAAAGTAGAGAATCATCACAATATATTCAAAGAAGCAGCACCATACTTCCGCCGTAAACTTCTAGACAAGAATGTCCCGAAAGAATAAAGATTAAAGAAGCCAATAGTGAATAGACCCACATCCATTCACTCATACTAATAATAATTTTTAATCCTGATCACGTCAATTACAATCGTCGATCAGTCAACCTTATCCACACTCTGTGAGTCTGAATAGCAAGTACATACAGACAGACAAAGCGCCAGTACACTCCAGCAACATCCATTAATAATAAATTATAACAAAAAAAACAGAAAAAAAACGTTTTTTACAAGTGACTTTCGTCGTCGTCCGAATCGTCCAAAGGCGCCATTGCTATTGCCTCACCCTGCCCATTGCCCATTCCACTCATAGATACGCTGGTAAACCCATCCAAATCCCATGTTCCGTCACCAGCTTTGGCAGATGCTGCTCCCCCTGCGCCGCTCCCGCCCTTGAGACGTCGTCCAAGCGAGCGCATTCCTCGAGCAATCTTCTGCTTCAGCGGCTTGCGCCCCTTCAACCCCACTCCCGCTTCATCCTCCTCCTCCTCTTCGTCATCACTACCGCTGCCCATACCACATGTCTCGGCCGCCGGAAACTGCCCCGTCTTGGCGTCCTCTTCGAGTCGCGTGTACTTGTACTCGAGATTGCGATTGCGCCGCCACAACGCCACGATGACCACCACAAGCACTAGCACAGTGCCCGCAACACCCACTCCAACCCACTTTAGGTCAACTACACTCTGCTCAAGCCATGTACACGTCACCATGTGCGGCGCAGGCAGTCGTACACCTCCAGCACACTTCGGTGGATATGTCTTCCACACGTAAGAAACCTTCTTCAACCCGCCTTTCATGCACGCTGCAAAGAGAAACACACATCGACAGGTAAGCACAACACACACGACACACCCACTAAGCACTACAAACACCAAGCACACAACACTACACCAAGCTCATGTGCACACACGCACACACAGACACACACTCACTCACTCACTCACTCACTCACTCACTCACTCACTACGAACAATCATCCTCTTCAATACCGGAAGTGACATTGGTGTAGTCTTCCCAAGTGCACGAGCGACATGCACTGGCCGTGTACCATTCAAATACACGCGTACATGGTGTCGCGGAAACCAACTCGGGCGTCCCTACCCATCAATCAAGAAAATGGTTTTATATACGATTCAAAAACTCGCTCAATAACTTTGACTACCTGTTCCCTCGTCAAGTGCGCAAAAAAGCGTGACAATGGAGGAAAAGCGTGAGGGACAGGCAATTGAAACGGATCCGTGGACATAGTGGAAGGTAAGTGCAGTCCGATTAGTGTGTGAGTCTTGAGCGACGGTGAGCGAGTCGAGTCGGTCGCCCAAGCTCATGGGATCACGCGCCACGACGACACTACCAGTGCGACCAGCATGCGTTGTCTCCATGCGCACTGTGCACATGTGTGCATCGCCTGCAGTCCGCCCTGTAGTCACATCATGACATGTCTCGTTGTTTCCTGTCGGCTCGTGGCACAGCCGGAGCGCATAGCGCAAGTTGTATGGAACACCCGTCTCGGTAAATTGCAATGGCCCATCGAAGAGCACGGGAGAAGCGTCGAGCTGGGTCAAATCAATTTGACTCGTCGGCCCGTCTGCACTCGCAATGTCAACCACACAACTGCTGATGCACTTGGTTGCCCCTCGATCGGCACTCAGACCCGCACCGCACGCTCGGCACTCGATCAGCGTCGCCTCGTCTTCCGGCTTGTACGTGTTCTCGGGGCACAGCACACACGACTGCGCACGCTCACTGTACACCTTCCCCGCATCGCACGTAAAACACCGGTCCGATACAGAGTTGGCCAACGAATATGTGCCCAGCGGACACTCAGTGCATCGTGCGGCGCCCCCCTGCAATATAAAAAGAGATGAATTTCATCAGTCACACTTTGGATTCCCTCTCCCTCTCTCTCTCCCTCTATCACTTAGTCTAGTCTCGACACGTACATCGGTAGTGTCACCAACAAATATGGCGGAGATCACGGCATGGTCCAGAGAAGGGTCGGCATAGCGCCGCCGCCGGCCATTGTACTCGTCGTACTCGTCGTCGTAGTCGACCCAGTTGTCGTTGGTGTCGACAATCTCTTCGTCGTCCCACGAGTCGTACGCTGCGTTTATTTTAGAAAAGACCACTTGCAATGACCATTCGCCCGTTGGCAGAGATCCCTCCAGCACAAGTGGCTCGGACAGAGCGCCACTGTGCGAGCCAATTGACAGCGATCGTGCCTGGTCGGACGGAGCAGAAAGTAGTTCGCTCGCAACCACACTCAATTGACACACTCCCGCACACACAATCGAAGAAATGTTCACCTGGACCAAACCACCCCTGTCACCATTGTCATTGACTGCAATCGAGGCGTTCACTTGCAGCACCACTTCGACGGTGCTGTCGATACCAATGCCGCTTGAGAGTCCATCCGTGCCGGGAATCCATCCGTTGCATCGATAGTAAGAGAAGTGTTGGCACCAGGTGCGCGCATTCGGCGGCAGCGACGGCCAGCGCGATAGATCATAAACGCGCAGTGCGGCCGTATGGGGCGGACACGGAATACAAGGCACTCCGCCAGGACTATGGGTGCCCACGGGGCAGTAAGAGCAACCCGCGGCTGCAGTCGCACTCAACTCCATGCCGGGCGGACACAGCGGACACGCTTCTGTTCGCGTTGCCGGCTTGTCGTACACAGTTGTATCAATGTAGCAACTCAACAGGGTCTTCCACTGCCAACTGACGGTGCGCTGGAGCTGGCCCGAAGTGCCTAGGGTCGTACATGGCGAGTAGGTCACGAGGGTATCGGCGGCGGAGCACACGCCAAAGGCCACACACTCCGAGGCACCCGACTGACTCGTTGAGCCGTGAGCGCACGTAAGACACGCACTCATGCCAGTTGTGTTGGCAAAATGCCCGGGTGCGCATGGGAAGCACTCGGTGCTGCCAAGCTCACGGCTGTACGTGCCTTTGGGACACAAGAAACAGTCGCCGGCGTAGTCTGTGCCCTGCACCTGTACCGAAACAACTCGTAAAGGCAGTGGTGCAGGCCAGCCATACTCAGAGCGCCCCTGCGACACCCACGAGACGGAATTGTGCCCGGCAGCAAGGGCAATCTCCTTTGTCAGCGGCACACTCGTCGATCCCATCAGCTCCTTCCGCTGTCCCGTCGATTCATCGCTAAGACAGCTCACCGAAGAGTCCCCGTTGATCGTCACGTAAGCAAACGTCGAGCGAGTGGGCTCGCCCGAGTCGGACAGCCACGATGGGACATACGAGTAGTCGACCAGATAGCGAAATTTGACAAATCCCGACTTTTTCAGCGACACATCAAGAGTCAGTACAGACTTGCAGCCCCCGGGCCGTGCGGCGCTCTGGACAAACGTCCCGTTCGTCGTCCACCTCCCACAATCACCAGTGTGCGCTGTCGAAAAGATTTTTGGCAATGCTTTCCAAGTCGAAAACTGTTCGCCGCCTCCCTCGCTAAAGCAAACGATGATGTGCCATGGCGCGGCAAACCCATTGACTGCGACAGGCTTACCTAAACGTCCCGCGCGGACACTTGGCGCATTGGATGCCGCCGAGGGGCAGGAACTCGCCCGACGCGCACTCGATGGTGCACGGGACTTGACGCGCCGGGAGAGTCGCGCACGTCGCGTTCTTGTGCCGGTGCCCCGTAAGCATCCATCGTGTGTCGTCCCGATCGCACGGCGTGAAGGCGTAGAAGAGAGATTCCTACAGCGTCAACACACAGAGAGGTCAAACACCCACACACACACAAATTTTCAATGATCAATATGTTGTACTGGTTCGCAAATATCCGCCCCGATCAAGGCAACAAGACCCGCAAGTAGAAAAGCAACACAAGTCAGGCGCATTCGCGAAGTATTAATTAATATTATTATGTTATTGTCTAATGTCATGCGAGACAGCGATTAATAATAAATCTTCGTATTCAAAATCAAACAAAAAACAAACTTCATTATTTTATCATTATTTAGTTGTGCTGCATGTCACTGGCCCCGCCCACGACGGCGTCGACGGGCGTCTCGTTGCCGTCGCTGATGGCGTCTGGCCCGCCGCCGTCGTCCGCCGTCAAGAAACATCGTCGACAGGTCTCGTCCATCTCCATTGGCAGCAACGGCGGCGATTTCCGCAGCAATGGCAGTATCAGTCGAGGTCTTGACGATCTCCAGACTCTTTTTCGCGAATACTCACAGGTAAAGCCAAAAAACACTCAATGTTGTGTTTTTTTTTTTATATGTATACTATCTCTTTCAATCCGTTTTTGACTTGATGTGCTGTGCAGGACGCTGACGGATCGTATCGCGCTGCTGCGGCCGCTGCTGCCACGGCGGCGTTTGCCACGGCGCATAGCGGGATGGATGCGTCGGGCTTTGGCGCAGCAGAGGCGGGCAGCGCAGGCTCGACGGCGTTTCCATCTTGCGACGCGCACGGCGCCCCGCAACGCCCTCTCAGCGCTGCGACCAACCCGGCGGGTGGTGCCCTGGGCAGCCCACAGGTGTATCTGGTGGGCGACGACCTCTCGCTGTACACCATGACGCTGCGCTGTTGCCTCCAGCCGCTTGCGGGCCTTCGCATGCCCGGCTCAAGTTCACTCCCGTCCGGCACCTCCGTCTACTACTCGACAAAACCCTCGTTTGGAGACAGCGGTCGTCTTTGGGACCTGGCCCTCAGCAAAGTTGCCATTGCCGGCGTCGTAGGCAACGTCATTGCCGAACATGGTGCTCTCCATGTGTACGTGCGCTCGCGTGTTCAGGATCGCTGTCTACTTCTCTTCCGCCTGCGTCAATTTGCCGAAGTTGCCATCAAACAGAACACATCTCTGGGAAATCTATCGCGCCTCTCGTCATCCGCATTGCTCACCGAGCGCTACGCCGCACCCTTGGCTGCAGTGGCACTCATACCCGACTCGGATCGGATACTCTTCTTGCGCATTCTACGTGAGTCGATCCATGCTATCCTGCACGGCGGTGAGCAACGCCGCGCCATTGTCGTTGCCATCAGCGATGCCGACGTCACCAGTATGCTTAAAGGGATATTTTCCAGCCACGCACGCTCCATTGTCAGCGTCGCCCACGCCACCTCTCTCCTCTCCTCGGTCAAGCCACCCCCCGCCTCCCACACCCCTCCACCCGCCAGTCCCCGCACCACCTCCGGCACTCCCACCGACACATACACCAACGATCACTCGCCTTCCACCCCCCGCGCTGCTCCGTCCCCTAAGGCAATGCGCTCCCTCTCGTCCACCAGCCTGCCCGGCCATTCGGGCCACCAAGAAGAACACATTCGTGCGCGTGTGCGTCTCCTCACCGATCAGTTTGAGCGCATTCTCGACTCCATTCTCATCACCGACTCCCATTGCCCTGTTTCGCCGTCTACCAACCCCCGACGCCGTCCCCGCGCCGTTTCCCTTGCTGCTCCGTCCACACACCACTACCACTTTCATCACCAGCAGCAGCAACAGCAACAGCCTCGCCCCCGTCCACGACGTAAGCGCGCTTTCAGTGTCCCCGCCCGTCAAACATCCACAACACGCGCCGAATCGTGTCCATTCAACAACAACAATAACAACACCTCGAGCATGACCATGCCACTTGAGGCGCTTGTCTGGCGTCTGCGCAGTGCCTTCTCTATGCCCGCCCACGCCGACCAGCACGTCTACCTGCTCCATCGTGAAATGGCCACGTCCGGCGACGATGTCCGTGGCCTCCTGCGCGACCTCCGCCCAGTTCTCAACGCAAACTTCCTTGGCACCTTTGACGACCTTGACGAGGAGCCTTTGCTCCAGGATAACGTTGATCAGCTCCTCCGCACCGCTCTTCAGCGTGTCCAATGGCTCGCCGATGTGCCCCTCCAGTTTGGCCAGGCGTCTACTTTGCACCAGCCCCACCACAATGAGCAACCTCAGTCGCCCCCACAGCCCCTCGGCTTCATGGGCTCCGTTCGCATTGCCGTGCTTGACGTGCGTCCGCCTCCCGCCCTCCCCTTCTCCGCACCCTCCACCAACACTTCTGCTGCGCACTCGCGCCCCTGCACCCCCACCAAGCAGTTTGCTCCCTCGTCTTCCTCATCGCGTCCCACCACCCCTTCAGCGCAACTCCGTCAATTCTCGCCGCACACTCAACGCACCGTATCACCCTCCGTCGACCCTCGACAGCTGTCCAGCCGCTCCGTCGCCGCCCTTACCGCCACGCTGCCAACCTTTGTCGACGACCATGGCACAACCCCCCACTCTCAGCACCATCCCGTTGCCACCCGTCCTTCCCGCGTGAACAATAACAGCAACGGAATCAGCGGTAGCAATGCTCAGTCACTCCCATCACTTCCTTCCACCGCCAGTCTTCCCGGAAGCAATGCGACCACAGCCAGCAACAGCTTGACGGGCGAAGGAACACCCTGGAAATTCCAGGATTGGGGCGGTGCCGGGGGGTTTGTTGTCGACGTGCCATATCCAACACTACACCTGCAGTTGGGTCTGTGGGACTCAGATGCGGCCGCTGTCACGGCCACCCAGCCCTTCTTCACGCGTCCTTTTGATGCCGTTGCTGAGCATGTGACGCCTGACGACAACTTTGTCATGCACGATGATCCGCGCGTCGGCGTCGTCGACATTGATCTCACTGAAAGTCTTCAGGCGCTGTTGACGTCCAACTCCTCGGGCTGGTGCGCATCTTCCACCGACTGGGACATGGTCCTCTGGCAGAGTGTTGTCGAGGAAGGTGTCACGGTTGGACAGGTGCGTCTTGCACTGCACTTTGAGTGGGCACGCTATCCGTCGCGCCACGCCGTTCCCGATCACACGGCCCTCTACCGTCGTCTCATGCGCTTCATGATCACCTCTGAGCTTGACGAGTACGAGCGCGCCGTCGACGAAGGCGACTTTTCCGAATTTGTCGATGCCGCCGACCCCAGTGCGGCAGAGCCGCTTCTTGTGGCTGAGTCCGAATCGGGCACCGTAGTGCGCGGTCTTTATCCGGTAGGAGAAAGGGGAATTGCAGTGTATAATAATAATAATATATTTTATTATTATTATTATTATTATTATTATTATTATTATTATTATTATTATTATTATTGTTATTATTATTATTGTTATAATATTATTATTATTATTATTATTATTATTATTATTATTATTATTATTTAATTATTGTGTATCCTTTTTATGTACAATATGTGTGAGTATGTGACCGTGTGCGTGCGATTGCTCACTCTTGTCGTGTATAGGGACCTCTGTCGATGTTCAGCCTGTGTGTTCTCAAAGAGTACGCGTGGCGTCATGGGGTGTCACAGCTGGAGCAACGTTTGGCACTGCTAAGCACACTCGCCGAGGAGTGCGAGAAGCGAGGCGTAGTCGACACAAGCGTTGTGCAAATCGCCCTTGAGGACGTTGAGGCGTGCTCCGAGCGCATGTCCGACGCCCTTGCCACGTCCTACCTGGCTATTCTCAACAGCATGTCGCAGTATCTCATTGACCAAGTATGGCGTAACAAATAGTATTCCCATGGAAGTTGACAAACGTTTTTGTTATTTCCCAGCTGAAAAAGTACAAGGACTGCTTCAGCAGCTCGGGCGCAGATGGTGCTCTTGCCGCCAACGTCGACTGCCTTCGTGCTATTCTTCAAACGCGCATCTTTCAAGTATATCAAATGCGTGTGGCAACCAATGAGTGTCTGATTTTTTATCTATTTGTTCTTTCTCTTTCGTTTCTCCCTCTTTCTATTTGTTCTTTCTTTCTTCCTTCATTCTCTCGTTCTCTCTCTCTCTATCTCTCTCTCTCTCAAACTCTCTCAAACTCTCTCTCTCTCTATCACTTTGTTTCTCTCTCTCTATCACTTTGTTTCTCTCTCTATCACTTTGTCTCTTTCTCCCTTCTCTATCTCTCTTTCTTTCTTTCTCTCTCTCTCTTTTCTTTGCGTGTCTCTGTGTAGAGAGCCAATCCGGAGTACCATGCATTGCCCGACCTGGTTACGACGTGCATGCGACAGGGCGCAGTTGACATGTACCGGCGCCTGTCGGCCATGTCCATTCCTAGCGAAGGAGGGTAACTCATTCACACACAACAACAACGCTATTCTCGTTCTTAATTACTTTGCGTTTTTTCTCCCTTGCCTGTCTTTTTTTTTTGACTTTTGTGTGCAGCGCCGATCGTCGCTCTGCCAAATCTGCATATGTTCAAGTGGTGCGAATGCTGAAGCTGGTGGAGCACATTGCCGAGGAAATAGCGAGAGACACGGCCTTCTTCAGTGGCCTCTACGCTCTCGGTACGTGAAGATAGATGTGTGTGGTGTGGATTTGACGTTGTTTTTGTTGGATTTTTATCAATATCCCTTTCTCTGCGGTTGTGGATTTCCTTTTTTAATTTCTCTCCCTGGTGTTTTTATTATTATATTATTATTTTCAGGCATTGAGGAGCAGCTTGTCCATGCAACCTCCTCGGTGTACATTGAGCTGCTGAGTGAGGACCTTGAGCGTGTATTCCAAGCAGTTCCTGTTGAGGTCAGCACCGAAATGTTTGATTTGTACTTCAAACTGCGCGACATTCGCTTGTGGCTGCGACGACGACTGGCCGCTGACAAGTACGCGGCGGTCCAAGCAATGTTGCCCCTCTCGGATTGGTTCCTTCCCTTTGTATTCAAGTGGCTTGAGTCGGTGGACGCCAAGATGAAGCAGTGGGTGGAGATTGTGGTGAGCAGCGATCAGTTCCGTCGCGACACCACCAAGGAGCAGCTGCAGAGCTCGAGTGTTGGTGACCTCTTTGATCTGATGCACCAAAACAACACCTTTATGGCATCACTGCGCTGGGACGACGCACACATTCTGGCCATGTTCAAGACCATATTTGCACAGTCCGTCTCGACGGCCATTGTCAAGTACACGACGAGCGTGCGCGACGTCCACCGTCGTCGCCTGCCTCAGGCGACCTGCACCACCGCTATCCACGATCTACTTAGTCGCTGGCGTCTTGCGCTCAAGCCCATGTCATTTGAGGACGCCTTTTACCGTTTTGTGCCCTCCGTCGAAGTTTCCATGTGCATTAACAATCTTGTGGTGGCCCGCGCGCGTCTCGAGTCCTTCTGCTTCTCTATTGGCGTGCGTAACGTCATTGACGAGCTCAACGACTCTTTCAACGACAGTGTGCTTGACTCCAACCAATCATCTTCGCAGCAGCAGCAGCAGCACCAGCAGCAGCCACAGAAACAGCAGCAGCAGCAACAAACACAACCACAGTCGCGACAACAGCGCCTACACGCATCGCGCACCACGGATGCCACTGAGCTGTACGCGACGCGCAACCGTCGTGTCTCGCAAGGGGACATTGACAATGGTACGCTCGCTGCGGAGGCTGTGTTGGCATCGCCAGGCGCAGACAAGGACGCGATAGCGGCTGGCACAACAGCAGCACCGCCAAGCGACTCGCGCATCCTCGATGCCTTTGACGAGGCCTTTACCAGTGTGGACGTGACCTTGGCGACGCTGCTAAAGGAGTACTCGTTCATGTGTGCCCGAGGCGTTGTACTTGTGCTACTTGTGGCACTGGGGCCGTGCGGTAAGGATGCCCCCACATCCAAGAAGGACACCAAGTCGAAAGGGTCCTTGCGCAGTCGTTTTACCCTGCGACGACGACCACGCTCCAGCAACGAGCACGTGTCGTCGTCAACGGACGCAGGCGCGGCTTCCATGACGGCCCTAACGTCCACCGCTGACGATGACTTGACCGTCGTGTGCAACAAGAGCAAGGCAAACAAGCAACTGAGTGCGACTACTCGCTCGTTGCTGCATCCCAGCGATGCCAACGTAGCCTCCAGTGGTGGTGCGGGTGCTGCTTTGCCAGGCGGTGCAGCAAGTTCTGCTGCCGCTGGTAGTAGTGGTGGTGGCGCTGGTGATGGAGGGGTGCGTCATGAGCAAGCGTTGACAACGCTGACAGACGATGAAGACGAGGGAGAGTCGCGTCAGGTGTCGACGTCGTCAATGGGTACGGTGGTGCACGAGAGTGCCTGTGAGCGCATCCACGCCTTCCTGGAGAACACACTCGAGACGACGCTGCAATCGCTGCAGACGTCTGTGCACGCCATCTTTCTCAAGCATGTCTGGCTCTTTGTTGTCGAAGCAGCCAATGAGATCGTTGAGCCGGCCACAAGCAGTCGCTCATCGCTCACCACCGAACAACTGGCACTTCTTGACCGTCTTCTCAAGATCTGTCGCGGCCATATGTTCTCGCATGGCGATGTTGACGAGCAACATCTTGACACGCCGCGCTACCGCCAAGTCATTGCTGCCATTGAGGCTATAATAAGGCCCAAGTCCGACGCCAAGTCTGCTTTTGTATAAACCAAAACCGATTCGTCTATTACGTTGAAGAGAATAGAGGGCTGTACAATGTCATATAACAAACAAGACAAAAATAATTTATAGTCTTTTTGTTTGTGATTTAGGATCTTCTTCTTCTTCTAGTTTTTCTTCTTCTGCATTCACATTCAAACAAAGTCACAAGTACCCGCTTCACACACTATGGCTGACGAAGAGATCCCAATGCAAGACGTCGCAGCGCCCTCCGAGGAGGCTGTGGTCGCATCCGACGCGGCACCCCCTGCCGCTGACGCCTCCCCTGCCGCTGACGCTGCCCCCGCCGCCACTGAAGCCGGCGAGGATAGCAGCAAGGCAGCAGAGGACGATGGCGCGGCGGCCAATGCCGACGAGGTGGCAGTGGATGTGCCTGAGCCGGGCGCAGACGGCTCCGACGCCGCTGCCGCAATGCCCACCGCCAAGTCGTTCAGCACAGACGTGAAGGGCGCCGTCACGCGCGATGCCAGTGCAGCCCCCATCTTCGAGAGCGCCCCCAACGACGACTCTACCTACGAAGGCAACCGATGTAAGAGAATGGCGAAAAAATGTTGTTGTTTGCTTTCCGTTTTGCCTTCCTCGACACGCTGTCCCCCAATCGCCGCCGCACCCTCGCCAGCGGGTGAATAATGCTCCCGCGAATCGTATTCCTTGCTGCGCGCTTCAATACTGGCCCGAACGCGTTCGGAAAATTGTGTGAAATGTTCATGGCAACACACGTCACCGCCAGATCCTACGCGACGCAGAGCTCGCCGCTGCTCGATCGCACGCGTCTTGCTTATTGTTGTACTATCCAAAGACTCTGCCATGGCTGTTGCAGCAATAGCACACCCAAAACCGCCCAACGACAGATGTGTATTTTTAAACGGACGCCAAGGGTGTGAGCTCTCAACCACACACCGCCGTTTGCGCGTCTCCGGCCCCGTACGCCCTTACAGCCCTTGCAGTCTACTCTTCTTGTCGACGCTGCCTCGCTCCAGGGGGTGGTTTGCGGTTTCCTTGTGCGAGCAACTCATTTTTGCTTCCCACTCACTTGAGCCACTTTGCATCTTCTTCAGCGTACATTGTGCAGCGCGTCATGTGCGGCAATGCATCGAGTGTCGACGCCAAGGGTCTGTTCAGCTTTGAAACTGGCGCGGACGTTGGCAACAAGCAGCTTGTGGATCTGTCGGTGACCCTTGCGGGTGCGACGGGGGAGCGCAATGCGGGGGTTCCCTTCCTCAAGGACCCCGCCAACGGCGCTGTGCTGGAAACGGTCGTGTCGGAGGATGCCGACGTGAAGTCTACGATTGCAGGCATTCTCGAGGTGATGCGTGAGCCCATTCCGGACGACAAGAAGAAAAAGAAGGCAGCTAGGAAGCAGGTGAAAGGTCTGAAGAAGAAGGCGCGCAGTCGCGAGGCGCCTGCGGTCCGTGTCGCAGCGCTCTTTGCGATGAGCGTGGTGGCCAAGGATAAGGCAGAGAACCCAAGCAAGAGCAGAAATTACGTGCGCCGTGGTCTACAGCTGTGCAACAAGAAGAAACTGCACGCCTCCATCAACGAGACACTGCCGGGCATTCAACTGGCTCTGATTGCACTGGGCATGTCTGCCGTGCGCAACATCAACGAAGGTGTTCTCTCGAGACATCAACTCAAGAGCATGCTCCAGTAAGGGAACAGACAATAGAGAGAGAGAGAGAAAGGAGGGAGAAAGAAACAAAGCGATAGAGAGAGAGAGGAAGAAAGGAACCAAGTTATAGAAAGAGACAACAACATATCACTGACTATACTTGTATGATATCGTACTGCTGTAGCTACGTGAAGCAGCTCATTGCGGCCGACCCGCACCATGCCGGGTGGCTGGAGTACCGTGCGCGTCTGCGGTTCGACTGCTTCAAGGCGCAGAAAGACCCCTCGAACGCCCGCATCGGGCGGGCGATGCGCGACTGCATCCTGTACCTTCGCGCGACTATCCCTGCCGTGCCCGATGCTGACAAACCCGAGAAGAAGCCCGACTCGGATAAAAAACGTCGTCTCATTAACGCGGATACCATCACCGACAGCGAGCTGCGTGTCCGCGACCTCCGTGCGTACTGTGCCTGGCGTTGGGAGGATCTGACGCTCGCTCGCTCGCTCTTCCGTGAGCTCCTTGAACTTGGCGAAGAGTAAGACTCCACCACTTTATCACCACTATCGCTCACCCACTCACGCCATCTTCCTTTCTCCCTCCTCTCTCTCTCTCTCTGACACACACACTCTCACTCTCTTAGGAAACTAGGACCTTCGCTGCACAAAAACTACTCAGAGGTGGTCGCGCGGATGAACATTCAGGTCAAGGGCAGATGGAAGCGGCGCTGCTGGCACACTTTGGGCCTACCCTTCATTGCCATCCACCTCCTTATCGTCTTTATCTACGCCATCTTCATTCCAGGTCAGTTTTCCTCGTTTCTCCTCTATTCCTCTCTTACCTCCTCTCTCTCTCTCTCTCTATTACTTTGTCTCTTTCTCCCTCCTCTCTCTCTCTCTCTCTCTCTCTCTCTCTCTCTCTCTCTCTCTCTCTCTCTCTCTCTCTCTCTCTCTTACTTTCTCTCTTACTCTTTCGACTCTCGATGTTTACGTCTTCTACAGTTGCACCAACAGTTCTTCCGTGCGGTTGAAGACGCCGGCCACACTCGTCGCGATGCTCTTCCCACGTTCACTTGGTCTCTTAGGGGCTACCCCACCTCCCAGTGAAAACCACCAATAATTATTTTATTATAATAATTTTTTTCTTCTTCTTCTATATGCTTCTGCTCGACTTTTACTGCATCTTTTGCTAAAATTATATTATTCAATGATCAAATTCAATTTCTATTGAGTATTGACTATTGTCTATTGGAAAATGGAAATCTTCTTCTTCAATTTATTTTCCTACTCCCTATAAAAAGTCTCAACGCCCCATTTTAACTTTGCGCAGTCTATCTCTTGTACCATGTCATTACCAAGAAGGCCCCTGTTACTTCTTGGTAGAGACCAAACACACACAAGTTTCCCTCTTTCCGCTCCTCATTCTCTCTCTCTCTCTCTCTCGCCCTTCTCGTCTTCTCAGGACTCATTCTGTGCCTTGCTGGCATTGCTACAGCCCAAACCACGCCTGACCCGTGCAACATCCACGGCCTCAACGAAACGTGCAAGCAGTGTCTGGACAACAGCGATTGCGTGTGGTGCGGCGGTCCCGTTGCCCCCTGCCGCCTCGTACGCCCTCCCTGCGCCTCCCTCTCGCGTCTCCCTATGTCCATATGGTCCATTTCCACCCTCTCGTCCTCTTGACTTCCCCTTTTTTCCCCTTCCTCTTATCCTCTGAACCGTTTTGTTTTTTTTTGTTTTTTTTTTCTGTGTTTGGGGGAACTTTTTTCGATGATATTTTGTCTCACTCTTTCTCCCATCGTTTGCACGGCATGTAGAAGGGCAAGAGCTTCCCCGTGGAAGCGCAAGACGGCAACGGGTGCTCCACGTACAGCCTGTACTACGAGACGTGCCAGTCGCCGTGGAACGTTCTTATGGCCATTGCCATTTCGTTTGGCATTGCGCTCGGTGCGCTCCTCCTCGTCGGCCTCTACTGCTGCTACCGCAAGTGGAACAAGAAGCGCTACCGTCGCTACCTTAACAAGATCGCGGCTGAAGAAGAGGCGCAGTATCAGGCGCGCGCTGCCCGTCAGTCGGAACGCAAGTCGGAACGCAAAGCGCGCACGGACGACATTCGGATGAAGTACAATCTGCTGCCCGAAGACCGCTACTAAAGCAACCCTCGCTCTCGTTTCACACACACACACACACAGACACGCACGCACAAGACTAATATACCCTGCCCGAAAAATAAATATGTTCCATTACAAACAAAGGAGAATAATAATAATTATAATAATAATAGTAATAATAATAATAATTCTGTTCAATAAATTTTTAACACTGGGTGTACAAATCTTCAAAGTCATCCTCATAACTGTCATCGGACATGTCCGACTCAATGTCGGTCGCATCGTCGTCAGACAGACCGAACTCAATGCCCTGCGCTTGAAGGACTGCCTCGCGCGCACAAAGATCCGACGGCTCGTCGCTGTCCGACATGGTCGGCAGTGGATCCTCTACCTTGACTCCCCCTGCAAACTCGTCTATCGTTCCACTGCCCGTGTCCAGCGGCATCCGTTGCATGGCCGTGTGCGAGGGCCGTGCCAGCAGCATTGGCTTCCCTTCCTGTTGAGTCCGCTTCAGTCCCGCAGACGGTGACACTGGCGCACTCAGTGAACCATCACGCGCCGCCTGGTACCGTCGCTTCAACAGCGCTTCCACCTGCGACATCCCTTGCTTCACCTCCATGTGCATGTTCATCAGTGCTTGTTGTGATGCACTCGGCCTCGCACTGTCGCTCTCGGTACTCTCAGCCCCACCCGTCTCCGCGTCGTCCGCGCCCTCAGCTCCCTCCACCTTCTTCTTTTGCCGCGACGACATCAGCGAATGCAACACCGTCCCCAATTGCTCACTCTTCGACTGGTACAGTGCCATCTGCTCCTCAAGCAACTGGGTGGGCGCCTCCTCAAGCTCCTCAGGCGAGAGCATGGACTCACCACTACCACCACCACCCCCAAACACCCCTACTGCATCATCATCGTCCTCGTCATCGCCCACTTCCCCTTCAGAGTCATCATCGTCAATATCAACATCATCATCGTCGTCGGCATCGGCTTCCTCTTCCTCTGCCGGATCAAGCTCATTCTGCACATGTGCCAGCTGTGACGTACTCGGTCGCGTCTGGACAGTCACATTCGGCTTGATCACAATCGCCGTCTGCTGCTTCTTTCGAGATGCTGACACCTTCAACTCCAACGCCTTCAAGTGCTCCTCTTCCTTGGCCTGGTTGCGCAGCACCTGGAACGACTCACGCAATCGAAGCAAGTGGCGCTGCTGTGCACTCTTGCGGCGCCCAAACACGTCCAAGTTAGGAGGCACCGACAACAGCTCGTCTCCCTCGCTCGACTCCCCTCTCTCACACCTCATCGCATCTTCCTCGTCCCCTTCGCTCACGGTTGACACCCGTCGTGGCACACCATCGTCATCAGCTGCTCCCCCATCACTGTCTTCCAAATCGTCCATCCCATCATCGTCATCATCATCGTCGTCGTCGCCATCATCATCCTCATCACCCCCTGTCACAGTTCTTGCCTCCTTTATACCTCTACCCCCTGCTCCACCTCCTCCTGGAGTCACACTCTGCCCTCCTGAGCTCTTTTTAACCTCTGCCTCTGCTACCCCTGCACTTGTACGGCGGACCTCATGGGTTGCCCGCACCGCCAGCACATCAGGCACTTCCTGTATACAACGAGTCAGGATGGCAAAGTCGAAATTTTGCTTCATCTGCAAGTCCATCAAGTCGTGCATGTGCTTGCGCTGGCGCAACAGTCGGTCAATGAACTCTTCCGAGGAGATGCACGGCGGCATAGATGGGTCACTGGTACGTGCCAGACGCAACAGTTCCGATGAGGATGACCCACGCAACCCCAAATGTTCACCACTGCTCGTTTCTGTCGCACTCATGTGACTAGTCGACGTGCTACCCTTGACCAAGAGAATCTTGGCAGTGCGCGGATGAGCCTGGCCCAACTCCGAGACAATGTCCACCGTCGCCGAGATAAGCTCCGCTCGCTCGCGCATCCGTGCCAACAACTCCGTGACCGACAGTGACTCCTCGTGAGACGTCACCGACGTCGACGAAGGTTGCCCAATCTTCTCGCTGCTCGTGGTGGACGAACCCAACGGCCCAGTGGCAGTCTTGTACTGACTGCTACTGCTGCTCTTAAGGGTGTCCCACAGCGTTGTTGACGAACTGTTGCGTAAGTTTGGCATCGAGCCGTGCGCCGATTTGACCAGTGGCGACCAGTCCAACTCGTCTTCTACGGCAACCACACGACCAATCGCTGCCATCTTCTGACGCTCACGGCGGTTCTCGCGCGACACTTCATCCTGTGCGCCAATAGTCGACTTGGACACGCTTGGTACCCCTGCCGCTCGCCCTTGCCCCTCTTTATCGCGGTCGACGTCGTCACCATCATCAACATCATCATCGTCGTCGTCATCGTCGTCGTCGTCGTCGTCGTCGTCGTTGTCGTCGTCGTCGTGGTCATCCTCTCCACTCCTCTGCCCATCTTCCATCATTTGACGTGCGTCGTCCAACGCCAGTGACTCGAGGCTCAACAGCGAGGTGCGCTGCTGCTTCGGAGAGGAGAGGCGGCCCAGCTTGCGATGTGACCGGTCGTCTGCGTCCTCCGACAGCGGTCGCACGACGCCCTTGAGATCACGACGTCGTGGCGGCAAATCCTCGTCCGACGACAACGCTTTGTCGTTGTTGTTGTCGTCGTCTTCGCCTTCGCCGTCGCCGCCGCCGCCACCACCACCACTACTACTTCGACTAGGAGCCGTAGTCGCTACTGTCATGGCTGTCGTTGATCCGCTCTTTTCGACCCCTTCAAGACGATCCAGTGTGGCCACAGAGGAGCTGGCCAACGAAATCACATCACTCTCATTGCTGTCGGTACTGTTGCGACGGATGCCCACGGTGCTCGTCAGCAAGCCAGGCTTCTGGTAGACGAGTCCTGAGCCGCGCCGACCACGTGCCTTGGCCAGGAGACCCTTAGCGCTGCCCAACGAGGAGGAGGCGGTACTTGTCTCGGATGTCCTGGACGGCGACTTGAGCGACGCCGCCTTGGATGCAGCTGCAGCTGCCTTCTCCTCCTCTTTTGCCCTCTTCTTCTTCTGCTTCTTGGCACTCTTGTCGCCTTTCTCCTTCTTGGTAATGTTCATGCGAGGAAACAGTCGCTTCTCTCGCTCGGGCGAGTTGAAGGTCGGCGACGGCGCATTGGTCGACGTGTGTCCCGATGTTCGTCGCACAACGCCACTCAGAGCACTCTCGACAGCCGATAATGCGCCGGATGATCCACTGGCGCCGCCAGTTGCGCCGCTTTCAGATGAGCGTTTGCCACCGCTTCGCGACGACGCACCCACAACGACCGTCGGTGTACCCGACATGACCAGCAAATGGTGCTGTTTGCCACCGGACGCACGCCATTCCGACTCGAGTCGCTCCGCCTCTTCGGCCTCGCGAATGCGATGTGCCACGTACATCTTGATGTCGGTCAGGTGTCGCCGCAGATTCCACATTTCGTCGGTGCGCACGCGAATTCCTTCAGGATCGAGTCGCAAGTCAAACAATGTCTGTACCTCCTTCTCGACCTCCTGCACGCGCACCAGGTACGCCGCACGTTGTTGCATGAGCACGGGTAGCGTGGCGTCAACAAGACGCGCACTGTCCACGAGCGAGACGGCTTCGGCACCCGAGGCGCTGGAACGGTTTGCACTCGAGGCAGTCGCCTTGGGCTCGACATAGAGCGACTTGCGATAGCAGACGTCTTCGGAGTCGTGGATGAGTTTCTCGAGCCACGAGTGCAGGGCAAACACCGGCTGCAACTTCGAGTAGGGCTGCTGAAAGCGAAGGATACGCTCGATGATGGCAGTCTCACGCGACGCCGTGCTCTTTCCGCTCGAGCTCACACGGTTCGCGGACTTGTCGCCGCCCGGCACTTGGCTCGAAAGCATGACCAAATCGGTGAGGTAGACACCCAGAAAGGGCACAGCACACACACCATCGCCAGAACAACCTCCAGAGCCAGTGCCCGCGCCGTTGCCACCACCATAGCCGCTACCATCACCACCACTACCACCACCACCACCAATGCCAGCGAGCGCAACAGCACTATTCGATCCAACCCCTACGGATGTGCCATCTGTGCCACCACTGCTACCGTCGAGGAGGCTGTCCATGGCTGCACGCATGGCCGCCCAGTTGTCTTGTTCACTCATGATCGCGCAGAGGTCGTCAAAGACGGCTCGGACGCGCGAGGAGAGGTGTGCCCACGACTTGCTGAGACGAAAAATGGCAGCGGACTGAAGACCGGCAATAAGAGCCTTGAGACCGTTGTAGTTGTTGAGACGACGACACATGGCGGCCGTCTTGATGAAGTGCGCAATGACCTGAGCGCGTTGCTTCGGGCGAGATGCCTCTAGAACGGCGGTCATGACAAAGAGAGTGACGTCGTTGAAGCGCTCGATGAAGGCGACGACGTTGGGCGCACGCTCTCGCTTGTCCTTGTGCATCCATGCCTGATCGTGGAGCTCGTCGGCGCGAATGACATTGAAAAGTTGCGAGTCGATGACGGTGAGTTCGTTTGCGAGTTCGACGGGCGACAGGCGGAGCACGTCGAGCTTCATGGTCTGGTAGTAGGTGTAGTCGAAGAGAACCTTGCGGAACATTTTGATGCACCTGTCAACGGGCGAGGCGTGCGAGTCAACACGACTGGTGACAAAGCCGCGCAGCATAAAGGTGAAGACGGTCTCAAACTCGTTGACGGGCAGTCCGTCGTCCTTCATAAGACGTTCGGCCGTGTCGGTGAGCCACTCGCAGTACATGTCGAGCGACTGCTTGTAGATGTTGGCGCTCAGACCGGGCTTACGCTGCTCGCGTTCGAAGCGGTCACGAATGAAGACGAGCGAGCCACGAGTGACGCGCGCTGGGGGAGACCTACGACGAGGTTTGTCGCCGGCTGCCTGGCCGGAGAGAGTCTCGGCCATGTAGTCGCGCTTGAGACGCTGAGCCGAGCGCGATGGCAGCATCGTTGGGCCGGACGAGGACACGAGGGCGGCAGGTGATGAGGGTGGCGAGCTGAGAAGGTTGGACGAGCTTGCGCTTGACATGTCGCTGGACTGGCCCTGTTGCCGACGAAAGAGACGGAAGACGCCGCTGCCACTGCCCGACGACGAAGAGGGCGGAGACGACAGGGTGGACGGGTCGGCAGCGGTGGCGGTAGGTGATGCTGCAGAAGCCGCTGTTGTGCCACTCGTACTGGCGGTGAAATCGCGCGTGTGACCGGAGGAGGCCAGTGACAATGTCGAGGAGTGAGGAGATGGACTGGGGCTGTAAAGACACTTGGGAGGTGCAAAGGGGAGGCAACGCTCGTGGATGGCAATGGAGCAACCGCGACACTTGAGGCAGGAGCTCTTCGACATGCGTGTCATGAATTTGCTGCAGACGGCGCAGGAGACGGGGAAAAAGCTTTCGATGGGGGCAAAGTCGTGAACAAGGGTGTCGAAGGCGGCGGAGCGTCTTGAGGGCGTTGCCGAGCTGTGCCGTTCTTTTGACGCAAGCTTACCCGAGCTGACGCCTGTATTGAGTGCGTGAGCGCGCGCGACCTTGGTCACGAGAGCCTGGTGAGTGGCGACGGACTCGGAGGAGCGGCGACGACTGAGGGAGCGATGAAGATGGTCGTCGAACGAGTCGTCGTCTATGACACCAATGTTGGCGTTGGAAACAGCAGAGCGACCGCTCTGGTGAGTCAGCGACAACCCTGATGCGGATGCAACAACGTTCGAGGCGGCACCAGAAGAATCAGCTGCGTCGCTGGCAGCCCGACGGGAATCAGCTGCGTCGCTGGCAGCTCGACGGGGCACAGACAGTGTAGAGGTTTGCGGTTTGAGCGGCGCCACGACGTCAGCGGCGGTGGCGACGGGAGCGGCAGGCGCAACATTGTGCTTTGCCTGCTGCTGAAGGGACTTGCGCCGGAGACGACGCACCTTGTCGTGCGCAACACGCGCATCAGCGTCGGCAATGAGACGCTCGCGAATGCTGTCGAGCTCGTGATGGTCGTGCTCGCTTGCGCCGCCTTCGCTGGGGCCGTCGCCCGCGCCACGGTTCTCCGGCCCATCGACACGCATGCGAATGAGGCGCTCGCGGCTACCACGACGTCTCCAGAGGTCTTTGGGGCGAGACGTTTCAGAAACACTTTGAAAATCCTGCGACGAAACGGCTTTGGAGACCCCCGCAGCGCGTGTATCGACCACAGGTGCAAGCCCAGTGACACTGTGTGTCGGGAGCGACATGTCCCCGCTGCCTTACAACGCCCGTGCGAGTGATATTCTTTTTTTTTCTTTTTTTTTTTTTTTTTTTTTTTTTTTTTTTCCTGCTCTGCTCTCTCTCCCTCAAGGTCAATGGTTACTTCCAGTGGCCAGCGTGTCGACGAGTCGGGCGCACTACAGAAACAGCTTAAGGTTTGGCATTTTTTTCGCATCTGTCAATTTTTTTTTTTTTTGAAATTTTGCGCGCGAGAGTTTCAAAGACGTGTTTTGGAACTCTGTTTCACTGTGTCTTTGCTGTGTACACGTCTGACTGGCAGATGTTCTTTCTTTTGTGGACCACAGGAGACGATATTTCAGATGGTGGAGGAGAACTGTCGACAGGGAGCCGTTCGAACTCAAGACTTTGCCATTTTCCCTCGTACGCAGTCGCTCTCTGTGTCTGGCTCGCTCTCTCATCCACCCACACACGCACACACATGCACACTGCGTCTCTCTATTGTGTTTAGGAATGCTTCCATGGCCGTCAGCAAAGAAGTGGCAAGGACAGAGCACCAAGATGGCAGCGCCGCTCAAGTGCAACTCGTACCACTTTCGCTTCTACGTGCAGCTCCTGAAGCCATTGGCGGGCGAGGGAAAGGTGGACAAAGAGATACGGAAGGAGATGGGCTACGGAGAGGCAGAAGACGACAACGACGATGAAGGCGAGGACGACGAAGACGAAGTCGAGGACGAAGTGCCAGCAGCCAAGAAGGCGTCTGGGAAAAGACCGCAGCATAAGGGCAAGACAGCAGCCGCACCACCACGATCATCAACATCGAAGCAAGCAAAGACAGCAGTGAGGAAAGAATCAAAGAAACGAGGTCGCGAAGAGATGGAGACTGAGACGACAGCAGAGACGGCAGGCACTTCGCAACGGCTGACGCGCAGACAAGTCAGCGCAGCCCGAGTCACTCGGACCTCCAAGGCCCCTTCAGTCCCAGTGCGCTCGCCTCACGCAAGAAGGGCCACTAGGTCATCAAAAAAGTAGATTTTCCAAAGAGAGAGAGAGGGAGAGAGAGAGGAAACCAAACAAAATAATACATTTACATAACCATTGACAAAAACGCAAGTCAGTGCTGGTCCTCTTGATGCTCTTCGCCTTCCTCCTGCACCCCTGCAGACTCCTCCTCTTTCTGCGCTGCGTCTCCCTCTCCCGTCTCCTCGCTCTTTTCCTCTCCCGCCTCCTGGCTCTTTTCCTCTCCCGTCTCCTCACTCTTTCCCTCTCCCGTCTCCTCACTTTTTCCCTCCCCCGTCTCCTCACTCTTTCCCTCCCCCGTCTCCTGGCTCTTTCCCTCTCCCGTCTCCTGGCTCTTTCCCTCTCCCGTCTCCTGGCTCTTTCCCTTTCCCTTTCCCTTTCCCTTCGTTCCGACCTCCTTCTCACCAATTCCTTTGCGCTGCGGAATCACATTGTAAAAGGCTGTCTTCCAGTCAGCGTGCGCCGTAAACTCAAGCAGGATCTCGCACACATGGTTGACAGCGAGGACCTTGCGCGATGCCAGGTGCACATACCGTCCAATAGGCAAACGGGCGGTGCGCACGTGCGCCGCCTGCGCTCGCTGCAATGTCAGCCCCTTGTGGCTGTTGTGGTCGATGATACCCCCAATCACATACACGGTCTCCGGGTCGAGTGTCGTCAGCTCGTGCGATGATTCCGAGGTCAAATACACAACTTTCGACGGATCAAATTTCTCCAAAAGCGGCTCATCCGCAAACTGGACGTCCTTCCAGCGGTCCCACGACGCCTTCTCCTTGAGCACCTGACCAATGCGTCCGCCCATCGACGTCACTGTCAGCCCCATCGGCTGGTCCACCCGTCGGTTCGCCGCATAGCACCGCTCAACCTGTTTCACCAATCGAATATCCTCCTACACAACAGCCATTGTGAAAAATGCTTATTGTGAATCATCATCGCATTGCCATCGTCAGCGACAATATGTGTCTGGCGTACCTTTTCCAACTGGTACTCGTCAAAATCAAGATCAATGCAGATCATGCCCACTTGCGGCTTGCGTTCAGAACGCACGCGTTTGCTAATGGCACGCCCTTCCTCCTCCTCATCCTCCACTGCGCTTGCCTACAGAACATCACAATCATCAACACGACCAAAAAAACAAGAAGAAGGTCAAATAACCTTTCGCTTTCGCGAATCTTTGCGCTTCTCTTTCGATTTTTCCTTGCGACGCGCACGCCACTCTTCGCGAGCCTTATCCCTACGCAGAAAGAAGACGTCAGCGGGGCCCTCCAGCGGGCGCCAGGGGCTGCAGGAGGCGCACCGTCGCTCTCGGCGTGCTTGTCGTCGCGACAGCATCTCTTCGGGTGCGCGTGACGGCCCCGCCGCCTTCGCTGTCGCCGCCGCGTCGCCCGAGTGGTCGTTGCTGCTGTCGTGGCCATCGCTGCCGTCAACGGACTCGCCGCATTCAGCGTCCTCTTCGTCGGCGTGCGCCTGATCATTTGGATCGTCGTTGACTGATCCAGAATCGACACGGCCCTCCGTTGTTTCCACCGTGGTCACCTCGGCAACAACAGAGTCGTCCATGGATGTCGCGCATTGATTGTCATCCATCTGAGAATCAATAATAATTAGAAGAAGAAAATACAACCCATTTATTCATGATACAGTCCCCAGATCTACAACAAAAGCACAAGTGCAATCGCTATCCAGCGAGGTTATCGCAATGGCACGCCATACCCCCAGTCACCAGTGGACAGTGGGGGTCTAGGGCTCTGACAAGCTGTAACAGCTGTCTAACGAGTAAAACTCGGTGGCGGATATAAGAACGATCAGTCGGTGGGGAGCGATCCCGACTGGTGCGCTCGTTGTTGTGGCTGTAGTTCAGACGACGATGCTGCAGGGTCGTCCGCATCTGGGTTAGTGGGTTGACAGTGTGGTGTGTTGAACTGTCTGCCGTCTGTTGAACTTCCTCTCTTATATATATCGTCTCTCGATTCTCTATTTAGTTTCCTTATATAAAAATAAGCGAACTCAATGAAAAGAGCAGCACAGAACTTCCACCGTAGAGGCGTAGACAGTTATGACAGTAGCCCTCTAGACGAGAATGGTGAATGTCCCGAAAGAAGCCCATCGACACCCGTGATTAGCGTCAACTGTCACAATTTCTCACCCGACCGCAGCACCGTACTGTCGGCTCTCTGCAGCCCCTTTCCCGTCCATGCCCATAACCCCGATAACCCACCACCCAGCAGAATGGAAGTGAGCAGAGCTCGCAGGGAGCAGTCGCCAGACTACTCAGCCAGTGTGTACGTCATGTTGTAAGCCATCCGATGAGATTGTCAAAATATTCGGATCTTGCGATTGGTCGATCGCAACCCCCCTCCCCCCGTGTTCCATGCTCCTTTCGCACCATTCAGCAACATCGGACTCAACCATACGCCGATCCTCAGTTCCGAGGATCCCTACAAGGCCCCATGGCGCTGTGCGAGAGACTTCTGTCCACCTTCTGTCATACTTTTGAATATTGAATCTTGAATCGACTCAGCGTCCGGTCAGTCAGGAACAGAATTTCAGCGCATTCCGTCTCAGTTTGACATTTCTGTTTGCCCCAGGCCACACAATGGATGGCCGCTTTGGTCGCTGCGTGGCTCCCTCCTCGCTGCATGCCCATCTTGACGCGGTAGAGGGCAGTTTCAGTGACGAGTTCGTTCGCACACCAAAAGTCGAGCAGCCGCCCGTTCGCGACGCGGACACCCCGATGGAGTTCACCAGCGCAGGCTCGCCCTCGCACTCGGCGTCGACGCTGTCGCATTCGTCGTCGGCGTCGTCCGTCACCGCCAGAGCCCTCCCGCCCTCCCTGCCCTCCTGCGCCGCTGCCCCGCCGCCCTCCGCCCCCTGGCACTACACCGACCCCGAGTGGACCTCTCTCTGGGTATCCTCCACCATCCTCTATCAGTCTTTTTTGTGCTTGTCGCTTCTTTTTTTTTCCTTTTCTTTTTGTGTGAATCTGAAAAGACGTTTTGTTTTTCTTCTTCTTTTTTTTTTTTTTTTTTTTTTGCTCTGTCTTGTGGTAGGAGCGTGGACTGTTCCCGTACATTGACATGGCATACCAGGGCTTTGCGACGGGCGACTGCACACGTGATGCATATGTGCCACGTCTGTTTGCGTCGACTGGCCAGCAAATGGTCGTGACGCAGTCGTTTGCTAAGAACATGGGATTGTACGGTGAGCGAGTGGGTGCGCTGACCATTACGAGCGAGACTGAGCAGCAGCGCAACGCAGTGTTGTCCCAGCTCAAGATCATCATCCGTCCCACCTACTCCAACCCTCCTCTGCATGGCGCTCGCATTGCCGAACGCGTCCTCTCTGACCCGCAGCTCCGTAAAGAATGGCTCAAAGACGTTAAACGTAAGATTATTATTATTATTATTATTATTATTATAATTATTATCTTATATTATTATTATTATTATTATTATTATTATTATTATAATGTTGTTTTTATTATGATAATATTATTATTATTTTTATCAATTTTTTTTATCATCTTATTGCAGAAATGGCGGACCGGATCACGTCGGTGCGAACACTGCTGAAGCAAGGGCTTGCCGACTGTGGCTCACAGCGCAACTGGGACCACATTACCAACCAGATTGGCATGTTCTGTTACACTGGCCTCACCAAAGATCAAGTACCAATCTAAAATTCCAAAAAAACGTATGATTGACTTTCTCTGCTTTGCTTCAGGTGATGGCGCTGCAAAAGGAGTACCATGTCTACATGACGATGGACGGGCGCATCTCCATGGCCGGCGTCAACTCCACTAATGTCCATCACCTTGCCACGTCCATCCACGCAGTCACCAAGTAAAACACATACTTCTTCTCTCACGCGAGCTTTTTTTTTTGTTGTGTTCGTCCCTCACTACAGTTGTCCTTTTTGTCTTTATGCTTGTGAATACTTTTTTTGTTTTTGTTTTTGCATTATTGCTTGACTTTCATCTTGGCCGTCTGGCGCATCTTGTGCTGTCGCTTCTTCTCGGCAATACGCTCCTGCTCTGCCTCGTACCGTCGAATTTCGTCCTTGCCCATCTCTCCGCGCCAGATGCGCCCCTGGATCTCTTCGCGCTTGCGGGCCTCCTCGAGTTCCCGCTCGCGTTGCTTGGTCGCGCTCACCACCTTGAGACGTTCCTTTTCCCATTCGCGCTCTTTGGCCTGACGTTTCTTCTGGACCTTTTCGCGTGCTGAAAAGGGCATCTGCTCGCGCGCAAGACGCTCTGCAAAGTTCATGACGAGCAACGAGTAGTTCTCGGTCGCAACCATCGCCGACTGTTTCTTGGGCAGATAGAAGGAGATGACAATGCGCTTGACCGTCTCCTCTGGCTTGACGTTCTTCTCGGCGTCGTCGAGGCCCTCGGGGTAGGCCGACATTGCGTCGCTCACGTGGATCATCGAGACGGTCCGTTCGCTCTTGGTTGAGCCACTGCGGCGCACCAACTCGCCCAGTGGGCCGTTAAGCATCCACTGGACGGCCTCGGCCGACTCGCCGTACGCCCCAAGGTGGCTGGGGAGCTTCAGGAAGTCGGTGTTGAGCGCAGTCGCGTAGTGTGTCAGATTGCTGAACTGCGGAATCAATTTGGCGGCGCGTGGTCGCTCGCAAATGAGCGCCGTGACCGACTGCATCAAAGGAACAGCGACCACATAGTGCACTTGTTCGCGTGTGGGGAACATGGTCTGTTCAAACCGACTGTACAGGTCCTGTTGTTGATGGAACTGCAGTTTAATCTAAGGAGAGGGTATGCATTATTATTAATAAATTAATGATGATAAATTTATGACGTTCGTTTGTATATTGGTGTACGGCAAGATAGTCAAAGTGTTGACGTCCCGTGGCATACACGGTAAATTCGCTGTCGGTGTCCTTTTGAATGCGTTTGTTTTCGCCGACGGTGACACTGGAAAAGTTGTTGCCCAGCACTCCGTTGTTTACTGTGAGCCAGGCCAGGGCCTTCTTGGTGGTTTCTCCCCTGTTAAAGTGGACGCATGGTAAAGCAAGTGACATATGTGCGTATGTATGTGTAAGCGGGAAGTGGACAAAGAAGGTGGGCAAAGGCGTACCGAGCCATGGCAAAGTTGAGGATGTAGCAAGCCGCGATGGCCGCCATAAACATCTCAAAGGGGTAATCCTACAAGAGGAAATGAATGAGATCGAGTGTAGAGTGGAAGAGAGAGAGAGAGAGAGAGAGAGAGAGAGAGAGAGAGAGAGAGAGAGAGAGAGAGAGAGAGAGAGAGAGAGAGAGAGAGAGAGAGAGAGAGAGAGAGAGAGAGAG
>CALSCP010001493.1:42695-54026 GCA_943704425.1 Ministeria vibrans ATCC 50519 | reverse complement strand
TTTTTTCTTTTTTTTTTTTTTTTTTTGAAGCGAATGTTGCGACGCTACCAGGAGCAAACGGGCAACCTGGACGTGCCCATGGCCATGCCCACGCTTGCACTTGCCTGCTTTGTGCGCGACATGCACGACGCGCGGCGCGCAGGCGCTCTCAGCGCCACTCGTCTGGCGTGGTTGGAATCCATTGGATTTCCCACGCGCGAACCTCCGGCCTTGTCGGCGTCCTCCGTGCCCCGGATGAGCCCGACAGTCATCACTGCCGACGTCCCGCGCTTTGCCGCCGTCTGCCAGGCCAGCACGCCCGCCCGAGGCAAGGGCAAGGGCAAGGGCAAAGGCAGGAAGCGCGCGCGCCAGCAACTTGCGGCTAACCTATCGTGGGAACAGCACCTTGCCGACCTCGAGGAGTGCCACCGCCACTGTGGCGACATCTCCAACTTGCGCATGGCCATGGAGAAGAGCCCCGTCACTTCGGCGTGGTTTATCGAGCAACGGCGACTCATGTTGTCGGGTCAACTCACCCAGTCGCGCGCCGCTCGCTTCCAGAAACTCTGCTTTCCCTACGATGTCGACCCCAACTGGGATCGCATGATGGTCGAACTGTGCGGCTTCTACGGCCTTTTTGGTCATTGCGACGTGCCCTTCGAGTACGCAGCGAACCCCGAACTGGGCAAATGGGTGCGCCAACAACGCGACTGGTATGCGCAGGGCCAACAGTCGCGCGAGCGCGTTGCGCGCCTCAACAGTCTCGGCTTCAAGTGGACACAGAGCAGACCGCGCGTACCATGGGACACTCGCTTTGAGCAGCTCGTCCAGTTTAAGGCACACCATGGCCACTGCAACGTTCCCCGCGGTTGGCCCCCAAACCCTCAGGTACACAACGGACCTTTCACTTTTCCTCCCTTCTTTCTCTCTATCACTTTGTTTGTCTCTTCATCACTTTGTTTCTCTCTCTCTCTCTCTCTCTCTCTCTCTCTCTCTCTCTCTCTCTCTCTCTCTCTCTCTCTCTCTCTCTCTCTCTCTCTCTCTCTACATATATATATATTATATATAATCTCTCTTTGTACTCATCTTTCAACTCATTCCCTCCCCTTTCAGTTGGCCAAATGGGCCTCCAATGTGCGCCACCGTCGCCAGTCTCTTCCACCGGACCGTTTCCGTCTCTTGGACTCTCTTGGGTTCCAATGGAGAGTCGATCGGTGACACTTATGTCTGTATGTCTTTTTCGAGCGCGTCTGTGTGCTGCTGCACCTCCTTCTCATTTAATCGATATTTTTTTTGTGTGCTTTTTGCTCCCATCTTCTATTTAACCGACCTTATTTCTTTTTTTTAATCTTCTTTCTATGTGTAACCGTATGAATAATAAAGGACCAATATAATTATACTAATAATTTGCATATACCAAAAAAAGGCACATTCCCCCAGTCACACGCTCTCTCTCCCTATTACCTCACTGGTCGATTTGCTCAAGGGAGGAGAGGACGTCCGGGAAGAGGGGCCTCTGGACAGGGTCGGGATGCCAGCAGGCGACAACGAGACGGGCAAAAACGGGCGGACAGCCGTCGGGAATGGGCGGGCGGACGCCCTGGACTGTCTCTTCGCTAATACGCCATCCCTCGCTCTCGCTGATGTCGGCGTAAGGCAAGGCACGCGAGGCAATCTCCCACAGAACAATGGCGTAGCTGAACACGTCCGAAGGCAGACCGTAGGGCGCCAAGCGACAGACCTCGGGCGCTTGCCAGCCGAGTGTGCCGCGCCGGTTGGTTAGGGGCGCGGCACGACGGAGGTGATGAGGATGCTGCTTGGTGACGGGAATAAGTGTCGCAGTGGCATCGATGGTCGACTGTGGTGGAAGCAGTGGTGCTGTCAGAGTAGTTGCACGCTGCTCCTCCTCTGTGCGCTGATCTCCCAGGGTCCCTGTGTGTGTCGTTGAGGGAGAGGAAGTTGTGGGTGCACGGCCATAGCCAAACTCAGCGTCTTCTTCAAACTCGGCGTCGTCATCGTCGTCAATCAGACCTGACGACGACTTGCCTTGCAGAATCTTGTACAGACGACTCTCGCCCAAATCGCCAATTTTGGCAATCCATCGAAATGACACAAAGACATTGGAGGCCTTGAGATCGCGATGGAGAATGGGGGGTGTCTGCTCATGGAGATAGCGCATGCCACGTGCCACATCGGTCGCCAGCGACAGACGCACGTCCCACGGCAAAAGTACCTCATCGTCGTCGAGAAGGGAGCGCAGCGAACCGCGCTCCATGTACTCCAACACAAGAAAAGGTGCCTAAGAGAACGTACACAAAGTGACAGAGAGAAAAGAGAAAGGAAGAGGAGAGAGGGAGAAAGAATCAAAGTGAGAGAGTCAGCGAGAGAAAGAAGGAGGAAGACAGAGTGGTAGAGAACGGGAGAAGAAGGGAAGAAGAAAATATCATGTGTTTTTCTTTTTACTCTGTCTTTCGGATCGACTCCTGCGCCAAAGAAAGAACAAAGGTTGCGATGTCGTAAATGTTGTTTGTAGAAAGAAATTTCCTTCTCAAAGTCCGAATAAGCAGATGGATCACCCTCGACGACCGCCTACAACCAAAAGTTAATAGGCAACAGTAACAACAACAACAACAACGACATAATTATCAAACCATACCAGGCGGAGCTTCTTGACGGCAACAGTGCGTCCGTCCCAGTCGGCGCGCCAGACCTCCCCAAACGCTCCGTGGGCCAGCTTCTTCTCAAACTGCAGGTCGGCGTGTGGCACAAGCCAGTAGCGCTCGACATTGTCATGCAGCTCAACGTACTTGCGCTGTGCTATGCGTGCGCGGCGACGCGACCGCCGATAGTGGTACGTGCCCACCGCAATGATAATGAGCAGCAGGACAGCACCACTGACACCACCAATGACGGCATCCAGCAGCGCCGGATTGCGACAGTCGCTCGTCGACGGACCGGTACAACCGTGGAGACACGCCGAGTCGCAGTCAATGCACTGAATGCCAGCTTGGTATGTGCGAAAGGGGCACTATGAAAAAAAAAAAAAAAAAAAAAAAAAAAAAGAGAGAGAGAGAGAGAGAGAGAGGGAGTAAGAGGTGTACGTTGAAAATTTCAAGTGCATACCGTTGCAAAGCAACCGGGAATGTTCGTGCGTGCCAACACGTCGGTGTTGGTAGGACGGTAGCTGTGCATCCCTGCAGGACACACACACGAGACCACAAGCGGCGAGAAAGTGTTTTCAATCTGACAGGTTCCGGGCGAGCAACAGTCCGACGCAGAGCAACTAAAGACAACAAGGTTGCGTTTCAATTTTGGTGCACTATGTGGGTGTCCTTCGTCACTTACACGTAGAGGTATTGGCAAGAGGAGCCAGAGTAGCCAAAGGGACAGCAGTCGCGCGGGGATGGACCTGAACAAGAGCTGACGACCTCGGTGCCACCATTGTCGAGGGTGACGATGGACTCGCAGAAGGTGTCGCAGTAGCCGAAGCAGGACGGAGGGTCGCCGTAGCTGCCGGGGGGACAGGTAAAGGAGGGAAAGGAGTTGTTGACAAGGATGATTTGGCCAAGTTCAAGGGGACTGATCACCGCACTGACGGGTGTGGTGTACGAAAGAAAGTTGTTGGCGAGATTGAGTGAAGTGTGCGAGGGCAGTTGGAGAAAGCCCGTGAGATGGTTGTTGGCCAAGTTGATCTCGTCAATGTAGTTAAAGTAGAGCACTACAGGTTGAATGACTTCCGTGAGGAACAGATTGTTGGACAGATCGAGAGTCGCAAGTTGTGTGAGAGGACTCAGCGTGTTAAAGTTGATGCTCGACAGATCATTGTTGTTGAACGATACATAAATCAGATTGGGTGGGAGACCAGTGGGAAACACAGTGAGTCTGTTTGAGCCCACATTGAGCAGCTTCAGATTGGTAAGGCCCATGAGAACGCTCCCAATGGTACGCAATGAGTTTCCCGCCAGCGAAAGCGTGTCAATGTACTTCAGATCGCTCGTCCAACACTCACTGATGTTCTGGAGATTGTTCACTTCAATGCGAAAGAGAGTCAGCTGGTTCTGGTTCTTCAAGAGGCCGCAGGGCAAGTGCTATGTTAGAGAAGAGGGAGTGTCTCAGTACCCAGTGACATATTTGATATCTTTTCACACTCTTTTTCTTTTTTGCCATACTTCGATAGTCATGTTGCTGAGCGAGAGTGTCTGCAAATTGGAGTTGTTGGCAAAGAGAGTGGCGGGCACCGTGACGAGGGGACCGGCGCCGTTGAGGTCGAGCTCGATGAGGCTGACGAGAGAAGCAAAGAGGGAGGATGGGAGGACGGGAAGACGGTTGAGCTGGAGAGAGAGAAAGACGAGCTTGTCGAGGCTGGAGAAAGTGGTGGGTGAGAGGACGCTCAGGTGATTCTGGCCGAGGTTCAGGTCACTCAGGTGAGCGCAGTGGGTGAAGATGTCGGGAGGAAGCGTAGTAAGAAGGTTCATGGATAGGTCGAGATTGTACAGGGTTGGCGGGAAGGCGTTGGTACCGACGAAGGTGAGCGAGCAGCGTGCAAGCGACAACGAAATAAGAGGAGTGCCTAAGGATAAAATATGAAAATGCGGGGGAAAAAAAGGGGGGGAGGGGGTGAATTCCAATTTTTTGTTTTGTTTTTTGTTTGTCTTTACTGGCAAATGTGTCATTTCCGATGGACCCTAAAGGATTGTCTGAGAGAATAAGGGAAAATAGTTTGGGAAAGTGGGTCATGTCGGAGGCGGAGACAGAGGTGATAGCGGAGATGGAGAGATCGAGGGAGGCGAGTTGGGTGAGGGGGAACAAGGTGGAAGGGAAAGGGGCGTTGAAGGCATTGCCCTGGAGGGAGAGAAAGAGGATGGAGGGCGGGAGAAGGGGCAGGGAGGTAAGGAGGCAGTTGCCAAGAGAGAGGGTGGTGAGCGAGACAAGGGGCACAAGGAGCTGTGTGGGGAGCGCAATGTTGGGATTTTGGCTGAGGTCAAGGTTGTCGAGGACGGTCATGCAATCAAAGAAGTGCGGAGAGATCGACGAGATGGACGTGTTGGAGGCACCGATAAGAAAAAGATTGCAACAAGCGCTGAGGGACGAAGGGATTTGGTAGAGGTTGGTGCTGGAGAGTTGGATGCCGCGGAGGGAGGAGGCAAGGGGCAGAAAGAGAGAGTCGGGAAAGGACTGCATGAAATAGAGATCGGACAGGTCGAGGACAGTGATGTTGTGGTTGTGCTCAAAGAGGGTGGGTGGCAGTGACAAGAGGGTGGATGCACTCATAAAGAGCTGCTGAAGACGAGTGTTTGTGGCAAAGATGGTGGGTGCGAGCTCGGTAAGGAAGTTGACATTCATGCCAAGGATCGTCAAATTGGTCATTTGTGTGAAGGTGTCTGCATCGAGTGCATTGAGGTTAGATCCTGTGATGTTGAGGTTGAAGAGAGAACGAAGCGTCTTGAGTGAAGCAGGGAGCTTGAGGAGGTCGTTGTAGGCGAGATCGAGTGCCTTGAGGGAGTCGCTCTGGGACGCAAAAATGTCTGGGTGGAACTCAGCAATGTCGTTGCCGCTGAGGTCAAGCTCGACGAGTTCTGTGAGGGTGGCAAAGAGAGAGGGATCAAGTGCCGAGAGGTAATTGCCGCCGAGATAGAGGCGCCGAAGTTTGGTGAGGGGTGTGAAGGTGGAGGCGTCAATGGAGGTGGTGGTGGTGTCGGCGAGGAAGAGGTCGACAAGGGGGGCGTTAGGGGCGAAGAGTGGAGGCACAATGGGGATCTTGTTGACGCCTGCATTGAGGGTGGTGAGATTGGTGCAGGCGGCGAAGGTCATTGGCGCGAGTTGCGTGATGGAGGTGGACGTGATGTTGAGGGTCTGAAGCGCAGACAACGTGTCGCATAGGTAGTCGGGTAAATTTCCAAGTGGGCATGCTGTGACATCGAGGTAGCGCAGGGAGGCAGGAAGCCGTCCTAAGGGTGGCCATGCGCTCAGGGCGACGTCGTTGAACATCTGGAGAGTGTGGAGGTTGGGGGGAAGGGCGTTGGGCCAGTGCGTCAGCTGAGGCAGGTCGGCCAGCGCGAGCACCTTGAGGGCGAGCAGGGGTGCGAGGGTGTCGTTGATGGAGACGAGGGCGTTCGACGTGAGGTTGAGCACTTCGAGGGAGGCGGAGACGGGAGTGAACGCGCCGTTGGCAACACTTGCGATTCGGTTGGAGGACATGTCAATCTCAACGAGATGCTCCACATTTGCGAATGTGCCCTGCGCCACGGCGGTCAGAGCGTTCTGCTGCAGGTACAGGATCACAAGAGACGGGTAGTTGGCAAACACCTGGGCCGGCAAGTCCGTCAAGGCATTGTCTGAGAGGTCCAGGAAGGTGATGTTCTTCGGCAAGTCTTGAGGCACGCGCTCGAGTCTCAGTTTCGCACAGAGGGCCAGCGTGCCGTCGCAAATGCACCCATCGACGCCGCAAAAGTATTCGCGAGCGGTGGAGGTTGATGCGCACAGTAATATGAGCGTGAGAATGGCGAGGCGCATCGTTAGAACAGATTATAAATTTGACTTTTGATCTTTGACTTTTGATCTTTGAAGTCTCTGAATGAGGTACGAGTCGAATCGAAAGCACGACACTACTGATCAACCATCCAGCGCGTTGGACATCAGTGTGACATATGTAATCGTCTAGAACTCTATATGGGTATTGTGGCTCACTGAGATTAATGAGGGTGACAGACAAATTGTATGTGCGTGAGTAGTAAGTACATACAACGCAACGTGCGGCCTCGACACCGCACGAACGTCGCCATTCGGCCGTGTATCAAAACAGGAACAAACACGGACAAGCAAGGTGATCGTGCGCCGATGGACACGTGCCGGTGGTCTTGGGGCGACATGTGATGGAGCTAGGTTGTCGTCGTTGTCGTCGTTGACGATGCCGACGAACGCACTTGATTTGATGGGGCTACGGCGGGTTGTCGTCGTCGTCGTCGTCCTCGTCGTCGTCGAGGTTGTCGACAAACGCACTTGATGGGGCTACGGCGGGTTGTCGTCGTCGTCCTCCTCCTCGTCGTCGTCGTCGTCGAGGTTGCCGACAAACGCACTGATCGCATCATCATCGATCATCTTGCTAAGGCTTTCGATGCTCCCAACACTGGCAGTGTCGTCGACGAGTGCAAACGCATTCATGAGCGACGTATGGCTTCCGTTGGTAAGCGTCTCGCCCTGTGGATCCTCGCTGTTGCGCACCGCCTCCAGCAGCGCCTTCTCTTCTACTCCAAGGCGTCCAAGCTAACAAGAAGATCAGAGAGACACACAGAGACACTGTCAGGCGCAGAGGAGTGCGCAATCCGGCGTACTTCGTCTGCGAGCATCTCTCGCAGTGACTCAAGAAAATTCTCTTCGGCCCGAAGTTCGTCAAGCAAGTCGTTCGACTTGATAGACATCCTTATCTCAAAATCACACCCGATCTGTAATGTAAATGAATAGAAATAATATTAAAATTGTGTGAAATTAGAGAATATTCCAGAGATAGTTTAATATAGATAGTCAAGGTGATTCATTTATTGGGGAAGAGTCAACTGGGCTTATTGCTGTTCTTGAACAACCTTGAAGGAGACACCACGCGCCTCAAAGGCAGACACAAGCTGAGGAAGGGCGTGGCGGAAGGCACCGCCGGGCGTGAGGACGCCGTGGTGGAGGGTGCCGGCACTGCGGTCGCGCAGCAGCTGCAGCGCACTGACCACGGCAAAGATAGGCGTGGCGACATAGCCCGGCTCGGGACCCGACACTTCGGTGACGAGACGGCTCACCTGAGTGGGCACAGACGGGTCACGAGCCCCGCTCGAGAAGAAGCGGATGGAGAAGGAGGTCTTGTCCATTTGCTCGCGGGTGGGACCCGCGTGAGAGAAGAGACCCGCAGTGAACAGACCGGGAAACTAAACAACGTAAAGCATATCATTAAAAAATCAACCAGTCTGTTTGAGTGTGGGAGACGCACTCTGAGAAGAATGGAACGGCCGAGTTTGGAGGAGGCAAGGAAGGAGAAGATGGAACCAAAGAGGACAAAGAGAGCAACGCCAAAGGTCGAGGCAATGGTAAAGTATGCGGAGAACTGCACGGGTGGCTCATGGTTGGCGTCGTAGAGCACACGCTGAGTGCGCTTCACCTGAAGACAAGCGAGTTTGAGTGTGCGTGCGAGCGTAGATGTATGTATTTTTGTATATATGCGTACGACACTGGCATCGCTGCCCGGGAAGGGCAGGGCATATGCGCCCATGGGCTTGAACCAGCGCGGCATTCCGTATCGCTTCTGGCGCGCACCAAACACTGGCAGAGACGCCTGTTTGCGCGACTTGCGCAGACGAGTGAGCGACTTGGCGTCACCAAAACCTTCCACGGCGCACTGGTATGTCGTGTAGTGTCCGACAAACCCGATTTTCGGGTCGCTCTTGACTGACAGGTACGACTCAATGGAACTCACTGTATAAAGGAAGAAAGAATGGCGGTCAGGATATCAGCTTGAATAGCACCTCTTATTCTATACCTTGGCCATCAAACTGACGAATAGACCAAAGAGCGCCAATGTCGGCGGGAATCGAGTCGAACCCGACGCTGCCCACAATGCACACCTTCGCGGCGACGGCTGCGTCGTGGTGCTTGTGCTCCATCGACTCGAGAAACTGTGGCTCGCCCGAGATGTCGACGTAGTCGGACCCTCCAGCAATGCATGCGGTGACAACCTGTTCGCCAAGGAATCGATAAGGACCTGTAACATCGAACAGAGCACACATTATAATGTCATTGTGTTGTTTACATCGCGACTTACCAACACAGTTGATGACAAGTTGACACTGACGACACATGGCCACCATGGAGTCGTTGTCGGCCACATCCGCAACAACAATGTCCACAGAGGCAACAGGGCGTCCGGTGCGCTGAGCAGCGCCGTCCAGAGCGTCTGCAAGACACGAGTTGGGCAAATCACTCGCAAATCACGGGAAAAGAGAGGTGCCTTTACCTTGGACACGCTGTTGACTGCGGCCGCTTGCACACCAGCGAAGAGACGATGGGGCGTTATTCAACAGCTCGTCCAGCACGAATTGGCTACGGTTGTAGGGTGTGAGGACGGTATGTTGGCATGCGGGATGAGTTGCCGCAAATGTGGCTATTTCGACGTACCCCGTGAAGCCACTGGCGCCAAACACGCAGATATCGTAGGGACGGTCAGACATGTGATGAAAAATATGAGCAGTTTGAGCACTGAACACTGAATAGTGAGAAAGAGATGAATAGAACTCCAAATCTTCTTCGACTCATTTTCGTCTCTTTAGCGTTGACTCAAGAGTCAAGTCTAAAGTTTCAACTTCTTTTTTGCCGTTCGAGATGTTTCACGAACTCCTGGCGTCCTTCTTCAAGCTCATCTTACTGACATATTTTCAGTTGCACTTGTGGTGGCTTCGTTTGAACAATTGGATTGTACAGCGGAAAGTAGCGCCAACGGGCGGGATAGAGCGGAAGATCGCGGTGATTGGGGATGGTCTAGCTGAAGGGTGTGGCGACTGGGTTGTGTTTGGACACGTAGCGGGTACGGCGAACGCGTGTGAGCCATTGCCGACTTTTGACTTTCTCGTTAAGGTCTTGTGAAGCCACTCGAGACGGAGATTGGCAAGAAGGCGCCGCTGTTCCGGCTAAACTGGCACGTGGTCACGTGGGGGGTGACCGGCGCGATCAGCAGCGACTGGCTTCCGTCGTTGGGAACAGCAACGTACTTTGATGAGACATTTCCCATGTCGCACGATCGTCGCACAACCGTCGGTGACGCAGACCTTGTGGTGCTGCTCCTGGGCGGCGAAGACTTCCGTGACACCCTCATGATGGCCGACGAGCCCATTGACGTGCTGTCGCAGCGCACCGTCGACAACATCGCGGCAATTGCGGTAGAGAGCGAACCCATCCCAGAGAGAGAGAGAAAGAGAGAGAGAGAGAGAGAGAGAGAGAGAGAGAGAGAGAGAGAGAGAGCGAACTGATTGCTTGCTCGTAGAAAGAGCTGCTGTCCCGAGGGAAATCAGTGTGTTTGTGCGACATTCTCATGTGTGAGCGCGATGAAGGAACTCGCTGGGAAGAATTGGGCAAGGAACAGAACAGGAAATTGCGATCATTTGCCCGAACCTTTCGGTAAAATGCGCAAAAAAAAGGAAAAATAATTTTATTTATTTTTACTTACATATTATTATCAAGTGCGAGTGATTCGGAGGAGTCAAAGCGATTGAGCGGACCAGTGAGTTTTCATCGAGTGAATTCGCGCGACAACACCATGTTTGACCGGAGACATTTCAATTCAACAGTTCGAACAAGACACTGCAAAAGAATAGAAAGTTGATCTTTTTTATTTACTTTTTCCTTTTGGTTTTGTAGGGCTATCAGACGATCTCTCGCGTTATTGTGACTGAATGCGAAGCAGTGCTGAAAAGAATCGAATGGATTCAGTTGAGAAACATTCTTGAGGCGAGGAATGGAGCGCAGCAAAAGACGGACATGGACAAGAAAGTGGAGTGATTGATTGTAGTTTTCATGAATGGATGTTGTTTCAGAGATAGACAGTGAGATGGGGTTTGACCTTTGAGACACTTTCAAAAACACATAAATAGAAAAATAAATAGAGAAAAAGCACAACACAGAAATATATTAAATTTTATTATTTCATTCTGTCTGGAAATGAGGAAAACAAGAGACGAAAGAGAGAGAGAATGTGTGTGTGTGTGTGTGTGTGCCGTGCGGTGGCCACAGTCGTAAGACCTTTTACCTGCGTAAGTAATAGTGGTGTCAGCGAGTGTCCCTACCAGACGGTGATATTCAAGCTCTTGTTCGCAACACCTCTCAACTTATTTAGTTTTCAGAATTGAAAATTCAATTTAACCTTTCTTCTTGACTTTGTTGCGTGTTTGTCACCCATACGTATGATGGCGTCCACGACCAACAACGACGAGGCAGCGCGTGCGACCAAGAGCGTTGATTCAACGCCGGTCGCGAGCGCGTCGACGACGACCACGACCGCATCCTCTGCTGCTGACACTGGCGCGCCCGCTTCGGCTGCGGCCGCCGCTTCGACACACGTGACGACACTGCCTTCCACTGCGACCTTGCCCGCTAGCGCACAGTCGGCCGCTTCCGTCTCCACTGAGAATCCGGCTTTGACCGAAGCGCGCACTCTCTCCCGGTAACAATTGCACACGCTTTCCGCCCTCGACGTTGCGACTGCTTTTGTGGACACATATGTGTGCTGTGTGAGGGTGGCGCGATGTCACACCCCCTATTCTTTTTTCGTTTTGTCAACGGGATGGCGCACTACATCGCCGGACGTGGTCGCCTCTGAATGTC